>JANUHK010000093.1:0-162265 GCA_026319125.1 Colletotrichum noveboracense | reverse complement strand
ACAATAGTACTACGAGGAAGAGGAAGGCTGTTATATTGGATCCAAACACGAAGTTCGCGACGATCAAAGAGGTGCGGCAAGCCCAGATTGACGCTGGCGATGCTGAGAGTGTGTCAGATGAATTCAGCGCATCGGAATCACCTAGTGAAACCGAAATTTGCATTGTAGTGGCATCTAGATAATGTTGATAGTTAATTAAATAAAGTGGTGGTTGTCATGATGGTGATGTTTTTGCGTGATCGCAAAGTGGGGGTGATCGGAAAGTGGGTGCTTTGACTTAACAGGTCGGGTACTTATCAGGTCGGATACTTGACAGGTCGAAAAGTTAGCAGGTCGAAAAACTAGCAGCTGGTCTAGATTAGCCGTCAAGCGCCTACTAGAGATCTGAATACCTGCTTGAAAAAGAGAAAGCCTGGAAGCATGTCCGCTCTTTATTAAGAAGATATCTAGAAGAAGTGAAGCGAAAGAGTTTTAATGGTTATATCTTTCTTTGGGACGCTTGTGGGTAGCAAGGCATGCGACTTTCTAGCCATACTACTTGTTCCCTGGTCATTCTGTTCGAATCACTGTGATGATAGATGTGGTTCTTAGGTGAGACTATTTCGCAAGCCTCCACTGACTTTGGTATGAGGATGGATTCGTTCCAGATTGTCGTCATTAGGCCTTGCGAGCACCCTTGACCCCGACATTCCAGGTCTTGGGCACTTCGTATGACTTGAACGCCGCACCCCGAGTCCGCCGTCGTCACAACGCACCGAAATGATTTACCTTCAAGTCCGCAGGCTGTGTTCAACGCTTGACTTCACTGATCCATGATCGTGGCGGGCCTTCGGTCAGCTGAGAACAATACAGGTATTCCCTCGAAGTGCTGGATGATGATGCTGCGGTTGTTAATCTTAGCTGCTGTTCTTGTCAACGACAGGAACACAATTTGCATGGCAGCTTGCAACGCTCATGCCCCTTGATGCACTCCCGTCACCGTGTCATCAACTCATTATACGGTTCTCGGACACTCTTCGAAGCTTAGTCCTAGCCGCAAATGCTTCTTCGACAACCCATCGCAGAATCACCATCGGGGAAGTGCCGATGCCGTGGAGACTCCTCTGGAGCACCTCACAGTGGCCGATTGTTTGCAGTGCCCACCACAAGACCACTTCGCGGGTCTTACGGCCGTCTTTGGCAACCTGGAAGACAACCCTCGGCCTCAGTTCTCGGCTATGGCGCACTGATACTGCGACGTTATAAAACTCTCTCGGCGCATGGCTCCATCTGCAGACTCCCGCCGGAACTGGCCAATTGTGAGCACGCAATTGCAGCGAACATCCAACCCGAGGTTTTCTTTCTTCCCAATTCCCTGCAGTCATAAATCCACATCAAAACTCATATCCATTTGAATGACGAAATTTCCACCTCCATCATCGATTTCCTTGCCCCAGGAAGGGAGCCTGACATGGGACAACGTGACTTTCTCCTGTCTTTGCCCGTCTCACCAAACGAATAGACCACGATGATGGAGTCGCCAATAGCTCTATGAAGTTCCATCTTCTGCGAAAATTCCATGTTTTGGAAGCATCAGGTAGCCTGTGTTCCCTGGATGACCAAATCGGGACGTACCCAGTCGATCAAAGCATGTGTGATCATACCGCGCCTCCATTCCATCGACTCTCTCCCCCAAAGCGCATTATTACTTCAACATCTCCCTCCCGGGGACCGATCGAAAGTCAGACGATGGATAGCAGCAAGAGTCCTCGAACTTCAGCCATCATTCACATGAATTCCGCCTTACTCAATGCTCCACAGATCCAGGCTCGGAGGACATCTCCGTCTTCCTTACTTTCCGGTAGCAAACAGGGATGATGAACAAGAAGCACTGACATTCTCGTAATTGTCGCAGTGGCGCTCCTTCATCATGCGACCGTGCGATGAGGCGTCTTGTAATGTTGCGCCTCGACAAGTCAATGCGAAGGCGTCCAAAATCCAGGGCTTGAGGATGCAGCAAAACGGGGACTTCAGGCTACAATGGAACGCTGGAGACCGTCGACTCGGTGACGGATTCAATAGGAAGGAACCGTGCCAGGCCAAAAGAAAAGTATTCGGCGTGTGGTATCGCAGGATGAGACAGAGCCTCTTCGGGGTTGGGATGCATTTGCCGCGCTTCTGAGCTGTGCCTGCAGCAGCGACATGATCAGCAGAATGTGACCGACAACGCCATTGAATGAGGGCTGCCTTATATTCCGCCAGCACGCCTTCAACAGTCGAGAACACGTTTTCCAACGTTGCGATGCACCGCCACAAGCACTTTGCGGCCAGGGGATCCAGATCCCGGCCTATGAGGCCAAGAGGCAGTGAGCAGCGACATCCTAAATGCCCCCTTCCAAGCATCTCATGTCTTTAGCACGAGCACCATTCCACGCTATAGTCTGTCCCGCATGGGCGGTTTTGTCTGTGACCAAGGCGCAAGAGAGGTTCTTCCAACCTTCTGTAGGGTGAGAGTGGGAGGGACACCTGTCTGGTGGGCGTGGTAGAAGGGGTTGGAATATGTGGACGGCGGACGGTCCTTCGCAGAAGCAAACGGTTTCCATGCCATATTGCTGGTTTGGTGCTAATGGAGTGCCGAAATTCAAAGACCATCACCCCAAAGAGGTCGACAGCGCTGGTCTCTGTAGTGCAGATGATGTCGAAGGGTAGTTTTGTTGGTGGTTTCATCCTTGGCCGCATCGACATGGGTGACTCATGCTGGGGACAGCTTTGGAGGGCGAAGTTGTCGGAGTGGACTTTTCACGGGGGCGACAAACGACGCAGCTTTGGTGCGCACCAAATGGGACTGGCACCGATGGCCTCACCAGGGGTTGTTACCCGCTTTCATCTCCGTCAAATGATCGAGAGTGGACCACGACTCAACGAGCAAGGTCAGGTAAGGTAGGCAGGCGGACTCTCGGCAGTCGTTGATGCAAAGTTGTCCATTGTTTCCAAACAGGCCAAATGTGCTGCACGTTCGGGCCTGTGGGCACCTTTTTGACCGCGGGGTGGCGTTGACGCAGCCCGCACGGTACGTCCCTCCGGTATGTTCAGGGGTGTGGGTAGCTGAAAGCCCACTACCTACAGGGCAGTAGGTAGCCGATAGTCAGCTACCAACACCGGGATCCCACATTTCTGATTGGCCAGCTCTTCACCCAGCATCAGCCACCCATTGACACCCAGATTTTGTTTGTCGACGATCGAAATGACTGAGGTGCTGGCAATTGAAATCACAGTGAGGGCTTTCGGGACCCATTGCATCATTGTTTGTCAGTATGAGCGGCGCTACGGTCACCAGATTCTTCTTGTCGCAGGGCCGGGGATGAACGCGCTGCCGAGCTTGGTGCAGCCGCCCACAGGCTGCCGATGGTCTCACGCAGGGAAGCGAACACGGAACAAGATGCCGCGGAAAAGCCCTACACTTAGGGGACGGGAATTGAAGGGAAGAAGGAAGATCATCTCAATACGCCATGCAGTTCTTTGCTGGCTGCTTACGCCGGCCTGTTCCAACGCAGTCCACTCCTCCTCAAGATCGAGCGCCCGCAAACCCCAGCCGGCACGACGCATCCGATGTTCTTTTGTTTTGTTTCTTCGCGCAGGCTGCAACGTTTTTCTTGCGTTCGGGAATTCGTCGAGATCTCGGCGATGGCAAAAGTCGGAGGATTTCGGGGTGGGGAAGGGGGCATCGGTGGCTGCTTGGCGGGAAATGTCAGCGAAGAACTCCAATCAATCGAGAGAAATCAGACAAAGAAATTTACTCACACATCGAAGATCGACTAGACTAGCAGACTCTTCTCCCATGGTGCTGTTGTGTCGGCGCTTTTGAATTGAGGCACCAGAGGGACGATGGCCGGTGACGGTGGGCCCTACGTAGACCAGGCGAACGACAATGATTCCTGGGCTTGTCCAAAGCGGCAGGCATCATTCTGGCATTTATAGCCCCAAATTGATGGTGCGCGAGGCGGGCCGAGCAGTCGGTCGCGCGATGTTTGTGTTTGACGATGGGTGGTGTTGAGGTAACGTGGAGAAGACATCGGAGAGTTCAGGTGAAGCTCGTAGGGGTATCCCTGCCACGGGTCGGGCCGTGCCGCTGCCAATTTTGCACCGTTGGACACGCCGAAAAGGCTGTGGGACCTGTTCTCAGTGTTGAAGAGGAAGACGGGATCCATGTTGGAGGGACCGGGTGGCAAGCGCTCAGTGAGGTGGTCACGCTGCCTGCCCAACCGAGCTGGCTCCACAATATTGCCTGCGGAGCTTTTGGTCCGTCATCTCACCACACCTCGACACATGGATGTTCGTGCCCGTCTTTGCTTGGCTGAGAGCGTTTTTGGAGACACCCAGGAAGGTCGGCTCGTGCATCATTTGGGCGTGCTTGTTCTTCGGGACAAGGTTGAACGGCGAGAGCGACTGATTTGATCAAGCCGCATGCATGTCTTCGGCTTGGTTTGCTGACGGGCCTAGAGATTGAGGAGGTCAGAGCGGCGTGGTTTACATGATGGGCTCAGGAGCGCCAGTATTGGTATCTTTGGCGGAGGGGACACGTTGAGGTCCAAGGTGGGTTGCGGGTGACATGACGCTAAGAATCGTGACACCGAGATGACAAAGGGCATGGAAGGAAGAGTAGAGAAATGTGGATGGATCAAGAAGCAGGAACACGGGGGACGGGTGTGTCTCCATGTTCACCGCCGGGATGGTTGCCTGATGACGGACTGGGCTGGAAGTGACGCAGAGAAGGCAGGCAGGCACCTTATTGAAAACGAGGCAAGAACTTTGAAGGCAGGTAAGGTGCCTACCCACCTGCCTCCCCGACCATTACCTAGGCAGGGACATGTGGGGCTGGTAGGGGTTCAGTGTTGCCACATGTGAAGGGTCCCGGTCCCGTCACATGGCCGGTGCATGCACCCTTCTGTCTGCCCGCACAGGCAGCCCGGTGAGAGGTCCCCTTGCGCGGCTCTGCCAACAGGGTCTACGTCGGTCACCTGGTCTTCCTTGAATGAACCGGCTGTTGCAAGTCTCGTTCTGGCAGAGCTCCGTCAAGAAAGACGACTTGGGAAAAGAGGTCGAGGGGTCGCACAATGACTTGCGCAGACGCTTCAGTGGATTCCAGAAAGAAGGTTCGTTTCTGAGAATGGAAGTAAGGCGGTTCTTGACCGACTTCCTGCCCCAAGGTCCTTTCCCAAGTTCCTGCCTCAGACGGCAGTAGGTGCTGCTCGTGGTTACCTACCCACCCAAGTTACCTTCCTTACCTTAATGTTACTGCCAATAATTCCTTCCTCAAGAGAATATTTGCTTCAATCAGTAGGCAAGACCCGGGACTGCCGTTTGGGAAATATGACCCCTTCCCTAAATCTCCTCTGTTGAACATCGACATGACTCCAACCTCGTTCCGATCCCAACTTTGTCGCAACTCCAACCTCACTACAATCACAATCGACTCCTGCTTTGGACATCCAGCCACTATCACCGTTCCCAGTTCTGATCGCATTTTTCCCAACTGTGCAACAAATCCCACAGCCGTCGCCATGTCCCAGCGCAACCCCAACGATGAAGCTTCAACCGCCAACCTTCCCACAGCTAACGTCCCCACGGCGAACGCTCCAACGATCCAAGCTCCAACGCCCAACGTTCCAAGAACTAAACTTCCAACGGGGGTTCCAACGCCCAGCGTTCCAACACCCAATACCGCAACGACTCAAGCTCAATCGACCCAACCCACAACGCCGTATACCCCAACGACCAACAGCCAACATGCCGGGAGCCTGCCCGCTGACGCCACACCCACCGGTTCCAAGCACATTATCGACAATAGCCAGGACAGCCCCAAGAGTTCGTTATCCTCTTTCCTACCGTTTTAGCCCACCCACCTCCACACAAACTAACCCCTGGCGCAATTGCTCAGGACCCAAGGTCTCAGACAACAACATCGGACCTGGCGCTCCCCAGCAGTATCCCCAGCAGCAGCGTCTACAGCAGCTTCTTCAACAGCAGCTTCTTCAACAGCAGCAGCCTCTACAGCAGCCTCTACAAAAGCCTCCACAACAGCCTCCACAGCAGCCTCCACGGAACCTTTTTTACCCTAGTTCTTTGCCACTTGGTCACGGACTTGGTGTCGGATTTCCGTGCGGGCGTGCTCCATACCAGCCTCCTAATGTCATCCCACCCAATCCCACCACAACGTCTTCACAGGGTTCGTCTTCACAGGGTGTCGTTATACCCACATACAACCCGCCTACCATAGAAACCGCCACAGTAACGTTCTCGTTCGAAATCAAACGCAAGATCGGCACCATGGGCATCGACGATGGTGTCTTCAGTCGTACCATTGCTCATCTTGAGGCCGAGTTTCCCGGTGCAAATGTCCGGTTCTCTCTCGAGAAGTCCTGACACAGAAATGGATATCCATCGTGCAACGGTAGGAGGTCGAAGACGCCAGCCGCATTAGTAGTCATGCGACTATTATCACTCTGGCTAAAGCTATGATCAGTTGTAGAGTTAGTTTACACGAATGAATCACACTCGCTCTTATCCAGCTATATGCCCTGTGTACTTGGTGACTTTGATGAGGATGATGACGGTGGAAGGCGACGATGGATGATGATGCTGGACGACGATACCAGTAATACCAACAGTAATGATAGCGGCGACGACAGCAGCGACGACGACGACGACGACGACGACGGTAAGGTAGAGCATAGCCACAGCAAAAAGAGTCGCTCTAGCACAGGGAAAGTAGGTGGTCTCTTATCCAATTGTCGCTGTTCTTCTGCCGACGATTCCATGCTCTTGAACCAATTTGGACGTGCCTGAAGCTGCTCGGGGGCGGCACCAAGATCCAGCAACAGCGATTTGTCACAAGAGGGTGTGTCGGCCGGGACTGTTGGAAACAGGCAGCAGGGATTGCTTGCTTGCGAGTGATGGTTTCCCGCGGCTTGTGCACGAAGGCGGCGAAGTTGGCGTCGACCGGTTTGAAACGAATGGCGGCAGCGCAGTCCAGGGAGAGACGACGAGGTTTATGGGAGAAAGGAGGGATGCCAGAGCGTACGAGGGTTCGCGAGTCGCTGGAATCGGGCGATATTTCGTTTCAAGCAACCTCTGCTGTGCACCAGCTGCGCCTCCCAAGCATCGCGTATGTCTTCTGTTCTGATGTCCGGGAGAAACGTGTTCGAAGCAAGGAACACCTTTTTGCTGCAGTTGTTGTTGGCGGTTCTCGGTGGGATTGGTAAAGGCGTTCGGTCTCCGCAATGTCCCGTTGATGGGCATGGCAAGAAGGTAGTTGGTCTATAAGAACGGATCAGGTAGGTAGAGAATGCATGGCGGTAGAAGTGTTGAGATATGGGTATGTCGTCAACTATCTGTCGATGGGAGACGTGCAGTGGGTTGGGGTTGAGGGGTTTGTCCGACAAAACGGGTGCCGGAGAAGAAACGGCACGACTTGTACCGAGCGCAAAGACCTCTAAGATTCTCGACAGTTTGAAAAGCTAAAGTGACGTGGAATTCAGCGATATTGGCGAACAAGCAGCGAAGCTACAGAGTGCTGCCATGAACACAGAGTTGTATGGCCAAAGGGTGGACAGGAGAGCCTTGGGTAATCAGCTCCGCATATAACACGTCTTTCTTCGACCTTGTTCTCATTGACGAGCCTCGTCTTGTAGATCAACTGCTTCCGCATCTGCAGACGCCATCCGTCCAGTGAGTCGCAAGGGTCAAGGTTGCTGCTCGCCCAGCCTTAAATCTTCTTACGGACTGCGGCGATGATTTTGGGGGAGCATGTCCCGGTCGTGTCACCTTTGTTGGGACAGTCATTTGTGCAGCCGCATGGGTTGCTGCGATTGTCGGAGATGATGTGGACGTTGTTGAGCTTCACGACGGCCTCGACGGTCTCGGAATGATCCTTTGGGATGGGCATAGAGGTCTTGGGAGGTGGCAGGGTCATCGATAAGTGAGCGACGTCGACGCTCAAGAAAAGGGCCGAGGCGTGTCCTGATCCTCCGCAGACACAATCATACTTTTGATGATATTGTATCCCTTGGAGGTCAAACTCGCAGGCGATCCTGGTCACTGTACCGAGCTGGGACAGCGTCAGCATCAGACAGGTCTTCAGGGAACTGCTGCGGGAAGATCAACTCATTCGTCAGCCATGGTCGCTTTGGACCTCCCTGGACGCATCAAATTTAGAGCGCGGTGCAAAGGAATTAGATGAACAAACAGCAAGCAGCACAAAAATTGCAGGTCATGTTTGGGAGCCACAAGGTTGGGCGGGTGATTGACATCGCTGCGGCCCGCAGGACCTCTGTGGTAAAGGCACCTAGGTACGTACCTTCCCAGGGGGTTGCTGCCGATTAAAGCGCTAAAATCGGCAGATGGCCCCTGTAAGTGGTGTAGGTGGCCGAAAGTCCACTACCAACAGCGCTGTGGGTAGCTGGAAGTCAGCTACCTACACCGGGAGGCTACACTTCTGACTGGCCCGTTCTTTAGGCATTCAGCGGTCATAACCCCCCAGCCACCTGCCGACGGATCCGCAGACCACAAACACACGACAGAACAGAAACCAACAACGGACAAGACAAGATACCCCAGCGACCAGAATGAATAATCGATCGGGAGAACAGGGCAGGCACCCATCGCCTCGGTTCCGTTGCCCGGCCGCATTGCAAGAGGTCAGTCCACGGCAGTGCGCGCCCCTCCGCCATGGCGACACAGCTAACTAACGATCAATGTCTTGGCAGGCTGGCTTCACAACCGTGACGGCATCGGCCAAGCTCTCGAAGAAGAGCAACGAACCACAGACTTGGGAACTGAAGATGATGGCGATATTTTCGAACGATTGTACATACACCCTTAGCCTCGCTTGGACGACTGAAATAGGCAATGAAGCTGTGTTACCCGGCCATCCTGGGGACGATAAGGTAACCGACATCGTCAGGCTGCGCAGCGATGCTACTTGCGTCAATCTGGGATGGAAGAAGCTGCTGACAGGCTAGCACATCGGTATTGCACCACTATGCTTTGGGCATGAGGAGAAAGCCTGGAAGCGTCTGCAGTTGTAGAGCTAGCGGTTAAGCCGATAACGATTTCTCAGAGATGCGCAATGGTCTCTTTTGGGGATGCAATTTGAATAGAAGCTGTGTTTCCGTCCCCTTTGGGCGCGACTGTTAGTGGTGAGGCTGGATGGTAGCAGCATTGGCAGCGCTGTAAGTTCAGTTGGTAGTTGGCCACTAGCAGCAGCCACAACGTCCCGTCGCTATGGCTGCAGGGGTCAACTGCCGTTTTCAGCGCTTAAATCGGCAGATGGTACCTGGTAGGTACAGTGAGGGTTCAAAGGTTTGAAGCCACCCGCCTCAACTACCCGCGTGGACGCAAGCGCCAAATCCACGCGTCGCCATCATCAATACGCTGGAGCGGGCAACATCTTTTACTTTCAACCGTGAACATCCAAGCACCCGTTGACGATGTTTGTTCCCCGTGCGTGCATACACCTGTCGAAGCAGCTGCGTTATCATCCCACGCCGGGGCAACGGTGGAGACTTCAAGGTTGACTGCACAAGGTGGCACTCAACACACTCATCTCTCGCAAGGTCGCAGCATCGCCACAGTATTGATCGCAAGGTCGTGTCACGCCTGAACGACCTACTATTAGTGCCATGTCCAGCAAAAGGACATGTCCGAAGCCAGGCAAAAAGACATACAACACCGGGCATTCGCCGGTCGTCACCGACCCGACTACTACTCCAGCCCTCATTGGCTTATCTATGGGAGAGCGGACGGGATCCCGTGTTCTCCAATGGGTATGGTCGTATGTGACAATTCGGTCAGTTGACGGAATCCATAGATCCAAAGTCCGAGGGCTGAAAGAATGGATCCGGGGCCATCAGTGATGTCCACCAATCATTGGTTGACATTGCCTGACTGGGACAACCTCAGCTATCATTCGTTTACACGCAGAATCTGTCGATTTGGCACCGTTGTGCTCCTCGTAGTCACGGCGTCCAACCCGGGGAATGCACCTAGATTGATGTTGTTTCCCGACGTCGTGACTTTGTGAACAATACAGTTACGGATACAGCCAACTAGTCCCCAACCTCGACGTACAGACTGCCCTGCGTCACCATCTCAAGTGCTGATAACTATCCTCATTGTCCCATCCAATGCACTTCTGTCTACCTAATATCGGCGCATAAATCGACATGCGTAATGTGCCAATCAATCAAGCAGGACTCCGGGACCAAGCAAAGGAAGAGAAAGAGCCAGGACTCTTACTCCTTGGGCAACGCCGCGGCGTCTCCCGATCCTCCTCACTCCAAGTCATTACCGGAGTCTTAGCCACGCGGTAACGAAGAGAGCCCGCGGCGACGAGTCCAAAGATGACGGTGAAGCCCAGTCGACCGGCAAACAAGTTCAGGGGAAGCACGCTGTGATTGTCAAAGCTAGTGGATGTCAGATGAAGCAGTAACGGTGTCGAAAGTATCCCAGATCTGACCTGCCGCTGAGAATTGGCCACCAATGGTTATTTGATCACGCCCACGGCATTTGAACCTACCACTGAATCACCGTAGGTAAGATATCCAGGAAGAAACTGTCCAAGAAGTGAGTGGATTTGGCGGCGAAGGTATTAGTGTGTCAGACATCCATCACCCGGGTTACTGGCTCAGTGGAATCTGGTGCTTAGATCGTCGACAATCTCCACTACCAATATGCATCCTTTGAGACGATAGAAATCGAATGGCCACAGGCATTTCCAGCTAGAAGCTTCGGACGTCAGTACCAGTGTTAACAGTCACAGTTGCAAGTCTCGAATCATTTGGAAGACTGCTCGTCGCGAGAAACCGCGTGAGTCTGCCAACTGAATACTTCAACTGTCTCCGTCTAGTTCAAGACTATAGTCAAGGAGTCAGCCCTTTCTTAGCTTTCCGTTTCTGCAAGTCTCACCTCTTTCGCCATTCAGAGAACAGATAGACACCGATAGTCTGTGAATGCCATCCGACGCAGATCGACACTGCTTACCTCCCATCCACCTTTGCAGGTCATTAGACTAAATTTCAGTATTAAGGTATAAATTACCTCGCATCAAATAAAGGCGCCAAAGCGGCATTCGCACAGACAGAGGGACTTCGGCCAGTAAGGCCTAAGTAGGTCAAAAGTCTGTGTATTGCAATATTCATAAGCCGGAAAGGTTGTAGGTCGAGAAAGTTGCGAGTCCAGAAGTTGCAGGTCGACAAAATCAGAGAATGGACTGGGCGCCAGTGTCCGCTGGCCGGCGAATGAACAGATGAGGCTGTTGTGACCTTTTGAAATGGGGTATCGACAGAGCTAAGTTTATTGTAGGGGTTTGAAAGCTTTTCAGGATGATGCTTGCGCTTCAGGCGGGGTTCCTCGAAGACACGAGAAACAAACACGTAGGTGCAATACCAGATTTCTGCGGGATGGACTGTTTCACGAGAATGGGTTCCCCTTCTCAAAGCCAAATCATGCGAACCACCCACAGTATTGATGAAATGCTCTTGAACGCTCTGTGCAATGTCCATCGGGCTCAGACTCATGTCAGGCCTGGAAGATAAACCTCAGACCTCTCTCGATAGTCTACAGGGCTCATGCCCTTCGTTCTCTACGTTCTCGTTCTATGCCTTATCAAAAGTAGGCCCGTGTCTGTCAACAAGTGTCAAATTCGTCATCTTTCAAGACGTTCATCAAATTGTGAGTCAGAAGATAGCCCGGAAACAACACGTCACAAGCTTGAGGACAAGTCGACTGACTAAAGATACGCATTAGTCTTTTGAGGCGTCATAATATTGCTAACTTGTGATCGTCTCTCTCAGCAGTATGAGCTATTGGGCATGGTCTGGTTAATGGTTCTATGTTGATTAGGCTGGGCGAAAGACGTCAGCAATGTTAGGACGGCGATGCCAATGTGGGCCGAGCGATCGACCTACGTTTCTGGATCCAAAACACTTTGGCAGGTATTTTGGAGCTGAATCTTTCTTCCCTTCTAAGTTTTCTTCTTCGCAGTTTGCAACTCCTCACAGAAATCAATACTTTATCTATTGTTCAAGGTTCACATTCCGTCATTTCGCCCTGCAGCCCCCATATTAGTTTGTCGCCGTGGTGGCTCTACAAGGATGACGGCAATGGAAATCTGTTCTGCTGGCCTCTGATTGGTCAGTTTCCACAGTTGCGGTGTCTCCTGTCAACATGGTGTTTTATTTCAATATCGTGTTGACGGGCCACATGTGTGCCAGCGTAGGTCTATACGTCCCCATGTTATAAATGACATCGTAACTTGGGCCCTACGGGATCCAGTAATGAAAGATGAGACTGTAGAATTGATGAACGAAAGTGATAGCCATCAGCAATGTTCTGGCTCAACCCTTCGTCACGAAAACCTCACCATATTTGAAGCGTGGAGTCTCGATAAGTTGCTGGAGTCCACTTGTTGAAGCCTTAGCTGGCTGCACAGACTTCCCATCTCGATTAGAAGGGCTAACATCATGAATCAAAATAAAAGAGCCAAGGATCTCAACTTCGAGAACTGTGGAGACGGGAATTTGCTCGAGACTGATGTGCGACTTTATTACAGAGCGTCAGTCATACGGCAGTCAAAAAGGTGCGCCGACAGGCTGCAGCTGTGAAAAAAAGCTTGGAGGGGAGAAGAATAAAAGTCTAGAAAATCAACCCTGGCGTGAAAGACGCTTGGATGATTAATAGATTGACGAGAACGATGGCTTTACGTCTGGAACGCATTCTTTGCCGGCGGTCTCGCCAAGTTGACTGATCTTTTCCACAAGTTAAGCCCCCAACTCCATGATAGCTTCCGCCTCAAAAGAAAACACGGCAACAGGGTCAACAAGACTCGCCATCAATCAGCTCTGAGGAAACAGGCATTTCCAAGGCTGCACCAGACAGTATCAGAACCGCAGCTACAGGAAATAGAAAGTCTACAACTTTAGATATGCCAGCATGGAAACAGCACCGAAGTTGTGAAGAGTCGGAGATCTCCACATCAACATCGGCGTCCACGAACCGCAGGTAACTTCTGATCTACCTCCCCCGCCGACTATTGCTACTGTCAGCGATGACTTCACATGTCCTTACTGCCACTTGATTTTGAGGAGCAAAACTCTCCAAGCAAAACGAAAAACCTGGAAGTGATTGTGTAATACCACCTTCAGGAATGTTGACGATGTGAAGTGGCGAATCTGATACGCGGCAAGGAAGCTCGTAACCTTAGACCTGGAGCCGTACATCTGCAACTTCTCTGATTGCAAGAGCCAACTGGACATTCGGCCAGCTGGTCACTGGCAACTTTCGCTAAAGCATAAAGACAATGATATCTTCCCAAGCGATAGATCCTTTCGCTTTGTCAACGGAACTTATGTAGTCAAAGTGTCAGGGCGGCAAAGCTTGACGCTAACCTCAGTCTCATCCACACTGTGATAAACGACGAAGACCGTTTATTTCTGACCTTCGTAACCATTCCCAGCAATGATAATAAGAGGGTATCTGTGTTGAAAGTTCTGAGACAACATGTTTTCACCGAGAGTTGACTACTCATCACCTTTCGAGTCACGCAAGATGCTGTTGACCGCAATATAATTTGGAACAAGTATCCTGCGACGTCCCCCGGAAGTTGCGGCTCCCAAGACCCTGTTCGCATTCCCGGTTAGAATCGCAACGAGAAAACGCTTTTCAATGTCTATCAGGGGAGATTTAAGGCCCCAACATTAGGAACAGGCCAATCATTCCGCTTCCAGTTCTAGAATGATACGGTGCTTTCGTACGTCGAAGTCGATTGGACAGCAGAAAGCGAGGGATTCTTTGGGGAGGTGCTAAAAGTCAACATTCATCCCGCACATATTAAGGCCGTAAATATAGCTAAAGTGAGCACTCAACTGCATCCATTACATGCTTTCGTCATTTTTTGACCGCGCCATGCAGAGCAAAGACGGCCCCATGCTAATTGCAGTGAAAAAGGCCAATAATGGCCCTGGACTTCGCGAATTCTTGGACAAGCAGGCGAATCTTCTACAGAGACCGAGAGATTACAAGTCAAGACATCTAGTCAAACCCTTTGCGGCCCACGAACAGTAGACAGATCGCTGTGTCCTCCTCCCTTAGGCGGTTGGCGGAAATCTGGTTCAATACTGAGGTCGTGAACATCGTAATTCTACCACCAGAGATGGGCTCTCATAGATCTTCGGTTAGCTCGCCGGTCTACTCGTTACGCTTCAAGAACTACATACATGCAATTGCAGACACGGGGGCCTAGATGTTGAGAAGATCCTCTTTTTCATTGAGTAGACAACCATAAGACGCCTCAAATCGCCGAACTGGGGCTGAATACTTCCCACAAACTAGATGCCGCAGCCTATGTCCAAAAGTTCATGGATATTCTCGCTTGGGCGTCGCCGGAAAACCTCGATCTGAGCCCCCTGAGATTGGCATAGATCGAGACAAAAGCCACCCGCTCACGCGACTCGTTCACGAGCGTACAACATTTGGTCAGTGGAATGTGTAGTATTATGTGTAATCTCCAAACTACTCGCTTGACTACGGCTTTGACACCCTGATGACATTCAGACATAATACTGCGTACTTCTGGGGCCGAGTCAACGGCCAAGGAAAGAATTATCGTGTCCGATCCGCCGTCCAACGCCACACCAAATTTCTTTCTTCAACGTGGCAGGCGTATTCAGTGTTTGGGGGGCTTTTAGGGAGCTTTTGAAACTTGTAGAAACCAGGCTTTTCGTCGTCAACGTATCGGAAGATTGGCTTATCAACTCGCCTGAGTTTTGCGAAACAGCCTCTGCAGCTTGCAGAGACGTGAGAAGGATTCAGAGAGAGTACTACCTGGTGCGATCTTTGATACAAACCTTCAATTTTCACAGCGTACCAATGCCTAGCGGCTAGCGCAGATGTAATTGCAGGGACGATGGATTTGCTTCAGGGCACAATGATGAACACAGCGTCTCCAAGCCTTCGGTGCCTTCTCACGACGACAACCTCAACAAGTGCGATGTGAGTAGACTCAATCGCCAGGCGTTACAAGAGCTGAAACTGAACTATGAGCGCTCTCTAGTAGAGAGTGATTATTATGACGTGGATACTCAAGTTAGAAACGTAAAGGAAATTGTCAACAGAAGTAGACATGAGGAGAGTTAAGACACTCCTAAGACAAGTGCAAGTTATTACAGTTGGCCCCCTGACAGTAGAGTCTGCTCATGAAACTAAGCGCTTGATGGGATAGAATCACACTTTTCACACTTTAGATATATTAAGTTCATACTGGAGGTCATGGCGAGCCTACTTTTCTTGCTCTTTCTGAGCTCTTTTCTTCCTGCGTCTAGTTCCAGATGGCTTGAAAGCTGTTCTACAACGTGATCATCATTATGAATGAAGTAATCTTCGGTTTTTTTCATCCCAAAGTTTGCCCATGGGTTCTGCGAAGGGCAAGACGAGAGGAGTAGCCGTCCAGTTGGTCTGCTTGACAACTTGATTGGGAAGGTAATTCCCGGATCTCGCAAGTTGGTTCAACCAGTTTCAGGAAAGCTTAGTAGATTTCAGAGCCATGCAATGGGTTGAAAAGGGCCAATCATATTTTTGACGAAGGATCAAGTCACATAGTCATGTCTGCGAAGCCCTGGGAAGAAGATAAGGGAGATTTCTGAGAAGAGTTTTAAACCAGCGATGTTGCTTCTGCCACCCGCAAATATATGCCTCTTTCCTAGATACGTCCTTACAGATTTTGATGAAATCAGTGGGTGATTGTGACAGCGAAGTTGATTTTCATTGAGCCATGAATGCGTGGAAGGCTTTTGGGCGGGCCATGAACATGAGCTTCGTGAGCAGCTCATTACATAGTCTTCTGAGATATCGCCAGACAGCCCTTTGCAGCTCACAATATGACCAATTATTATGCAAATTTTGAACATCTCCAAATCCTGATTTTAGAAGTACATGTTCCAAACCCTCAGGCACAACAAGTCTTATTGTGTGAGTCGTCTTCGACAACCTTGGAAGCGAACAAGGATATTAGCAACATTCCGGTGAAGTTGGCGTGTCTTCCGGCCGCTTGCGCAGCCTACCACTAACCCTTCCCCGTCTGCCAAGTTCGGACGCAGTCATATACCTCCTAGCCTCTCCTAACTTCTTTTGAACCCACCGAAGACGTCTGTTCTTTGCCACGTTGTCAGAGTCACCATCTTGCAATCGATACAAAGCGCGGGCACATTCTTCAAGCTTGTCAGCTGCTGATTTGAGGCGCTGAATTGATTCTTGGTCCTTCTTTTCCATCTCAGATCTCGTCTTCCAATCCTGTGCGTCTATTGGTATTTCCATCCGAGAGAGCTTGTCCTTGGTCCGTTTGTTTGCTGCTGCTTCTTCGACTATTTTTCTCAACCCCGTAGCGTGGCTGCGTACTTCCTCGGTGACTGGTTTGCACAGAGCCATCATCACACGAGGACTGAGATCCTCTGAATTTGGGGGGCTCGTGCTACTGAGAAGGCTATCGAAGTTCCGGTCGAGCTTCTCAAGCTTCTCCGTTAATTCATGCGCAAAGACCCTCAGAGACAGCACATCGCGGGTTCTGTCACCATCGCTCAGTTGGAGCTTATATTCTTGATTAGCTATTTCAACTGTTCGTGGTGTAGAAAGATTCACAAGCTGACATACCGAGGATGTCCACTCGGCAAGCTCTTTCTCAACAGAGCTATTCGCCAAGATGATTCTGCTTCTGGATTCCATGCGCGGTTCTGAATCTGGTTTGATGGGCTCGTTGAAGTCTTCATCGAAGTCAATCAGATCGACCGCCGAGTCTTCAAACTCAGTTTCCCAGTTGCGATGCCTTTTCCACTGCTTACTTCCCTGGCTGTCATCGTCGATCGCAGAACGCTTTGCGCCTAGCTTCTGTGACGATAGCATGGCTCAATAGTTGCGCTTGGGCAAAGCGAAAGGTGTCGTCTACTGGGATAGAAATCGTCGTTGATTCCAAGTGAAGGCAATGGCACTGGGGAGTGCGAAGATGTCAGAGGTTGCGATCCGAAACCTCATGGTTCAGCTTGCAGATAGATGCACTCGCGACTTCATGACAGTGAATACAACGGCAAATCTTTCTGCCATCTTGACATGGGACTATGGTCTTGAATTTTGTTTCTTTTGTGGCAACACATGTGCAGCCTGCTTTTTTCCTTTTTTTCTTTTTTTATCGGTGTGGTAAGCCAGGCCATGCAGGATTCATCATGTCTTAAGCACGTCGTTCACTGATCGGCAAAAAAAAGAAAAGCTGCAGCAGGCTGTCACGCTGAATCAGATCCTTAGCAATTGTTTTGGACGCGCGGATCGCCGAGCCAGATGGGTAATCAAGCCCAATGGATGGAAAGATGGGCTAAATAGACACTCTCCGACGTGAGTCTGTTTGCAGCCTGCAGGCTGGCGAATGGTGGAGTTTGGAATTGAACGAGTGCCGCCTCCATTGGACTGGCGGTCTGCTACTATCAAATGGGCTGGCCGTGTTATCACCTTCGCTGTGTACCACCTGATCGCCATAATTACAGTTAGTCAGAATGAGACCTCGAAGTCCAGTGTATCTTCACCCTTAGGCACATGCCAGCTCCCCGCATCCGTGACGGGCGCAAACATGGTTGATTGCATTGCAGGGAAAGGCACCGAGACCTACCTATACGAAAAGTGTCCTGTCTGGGCGACTCGCATCAACAGGGTTGGAAATTCAAGCCACGCAAAATGCGGTGGGTGGGTAGGCAAGAGTAAGGGGGTTGTTTTCTCATTCTGGCGCCTTGCAGACAAACAAATGACTGCAGCTGTTGTATGCACTCAACTAAGGAGAATATAAAAGTATCTATTAGTACCCTCTTTCTTCCCTTCTAACTTTTCTTCTTCGCAGTTTGCTGCTTAGAGGCGCACTTTATTAACTACTATATAACTCTAATAGGGAAATATATAGAGGGTTATAATATAACCTTTATAACTAACTTATAGAGTATATAAAGGGGATTTTTAAACTACTTAGCTAAGTTAGTAGAAGTAGTTCCTTATTATACTATAGTTTAAATTTAAAGTCCTCTAAAATAAATCTTATATATACTTCTTATTTAATTAATATAACTTTTATTATTAATAATATTAAATATCTAAAAAAGATTAGTTTACTATATATTTAATAATAGTTTAGTTATATCTTCATAGCTAAGAATAATAATATAATATCTCTATACCTCTTTATAATATATATTAAGTTTTTAGAAAACTTTTAGAATTAAGTTTTCTATTAAATTAAGCATAGCTTTAAAAAGATTACTAAAAACCTAAAAAATAAGAATAATATAAAAAAGATTAATAAAATATTTAATACGAAATACAGCGAATAGTTCTAAAAGTTAATTGCTATTATTACTTTTTTTTAAGGATATAGTAGTTAAAGAGATTAGTTTAGGTTAGGGTAGAGGAAAAAAGGGTCCTTATATTCTCTTTAGTTATATAAAAAATCACAAAAGAATTCTTTATAAACTAATTAGTGCCCTCTTTTCTTGCTGCTGTATAGCATACAGGTGTTACAACCCCACAACCCATTATACAGGAGTAACAGGTAACTAACCTACTTAGACGATAGGCAGCTAAGATAGGATATTTATATTATAGGATTATAAGAATAATAGGAACTCACTTAGGAATAGAAGAACTATAGTATACGTTATATAATAATAAGATAATAATTATATTAGATTAGTATAATCTAATATAACTTAGGGGCTAAATAGTTATTTTAGATCAAAATAGTTTAAACTAACCTAAAGTATAAAAGAATATATTTAGAATTAGACTTATATATAGTATAACTTAAGTTTAGATTAAAGTTAGACTTCTATAGCTCTTTAGTAATTAACTTTATGTTTATCCTCTAGATACTTTTTAGCTTATTTTTACTATAAATACTTATTAGATCTAAGACTAATTATTTTAGCCTTTAAAGACTTAATTTATTATAGCTTATAGCTTATAACTTAGATTATAACCTTAATATATTATTACTATATATTAATCTCTAGCTTCTATTAGTAGATCGTACTATTAGAGAGCTAATTATAACACTTTAATTACTCTTATTTAGTAAGTTAACTATTAACACTTATTAAATAGTATAGATAAGATATCTTCTTATACCTCTATTAACTTACTAACCTTTAGCTCCTTAGGAGAATAAGCTTCTTAGAACTTAGCTTAAGAACTTAGAGACCAAAAGATAAAGGATAACTTAGATAGTAAAGATAAAACTAAAAAACTTAAAAAACAGCTTAAGAAAACTAATAATAACTTTAAGGAAATATATAATATATTTAATTAGAATATTATAGCTTTTAAGGAACTTTAAGGATAGACCTATAAAGCTTAAGAACTTAAAAAAGAAGTTATTACTCTTTAAGTTACTACTAATATTATCTCTACCTTAGTTAAAAAAAGGGAATACCTTAAACTTAATATACTAACTACTTTTAATAAAACTTCTAGATAACTTAAAGGATACTTAGTTTAGATATAAATATACTAGGTATTTTATATAGGTACTTTTTAAAATAACACTAAGCGCGTTATATATATTACTACTTTTCTTAGAGGAAAAGCTTTAGCTTAGTTTAAGCCTCTCTAATAAAAATAGCTTAATAACTTAGTTAAGAAATATAGCTAAGAAGTATAAAATATCTTTTTTAGCTTTAACAGATATATTAAAGCTTTATAATCTTTTTTCTTTAACTTAGATAAAAAGTAATAAGCTAAATAAGATCTATTAAACTTATAATAAAATAAGTTAGTTACCTTATATACTACTAAATTCTAATAACTTATAGCTTAACTTAATATAATAAATAAAAGTAAAGTTTTTATATTCTATTAAAACCTTAAGGATAATATTAAAAATAAGATAGCTAAAGTTAATACCTTATTTAGCTTTCTTAACTATATTAAATATACTATTAAAATTAATAATTACCTTTTTAAATAATATAAAGAGAAAAGAGAAAAATAATAAAACTTTAATTTAAGATATAAATATTAATAGCAACCTTAATATAAATTTAATAACTAATAGAGTAATAATAAGCCTTATAATAACTAAAATAATACTTATTAAAACATTACTTATAAATATTATAATAAGCGTATAGACCTTAATATAGCTAATAAGAATAACAAAAAGCTTTAAAACGTTAAATATTATAATTATAATAAATAAAGATATATTATTAAAAACTGCTATTAACTTGAAAAATAAAAATAGCAGCTTATTTATAAATAAAATGAATAAGTTAGTATAACTAATAAAACCCTTTATAAGTCTATATTATAGACTAAATACTATAGTAATAACTATTATATATACTAAAGTAATAAAGAAGCTTTAGGATACTACTTATATTACTTAGATTATTAATATACTAACTATAATATAACTATCTTAGAGATAAAAAAAAGATACTTACTATAGCTTATATAAATAATAGTAAGATAACTTAAAAAACTATAGAATAGCTTAATAAAATACTATAAGTTTAATAACTAATACTTATTAGCTTACCTATAGCACCTCAGCTAATATATAAATAAGAACTTAAGAATAATAATAAGTAAAAACCTATAAGATTATAACTAGCTAAAATAGCTTACTTAGAATAAATATAAAATAAACTATATAACCTTATATAAGAAAGATAACTTAGTGTTATATTTATATATATAGAATAATATATATATATATATATATAGAAACCTTATTTAGATTAAATAAATTAACTAAGAACTAGAAGAATAAATTAAGGAAGAATCTAATAAAGAACTAAATTACTAATATAACCTTATAGAAGAATAATAACTATTTAACTTTATAAGTACCTAGATTTTTAAAGAAGAAGAAAGTTTATTATATAACTTAAATAAACCTTATAATATTAACGTGGCTGATAAGCAAGCTGGACAGACAAGCGAGCTGGACACCTAACTGCAACCATATCATATTTCTGACTGATATATAACACCTAGAAAATTAATTAAATTCAAACTAGTTAAGATCCTCTTCTTCAGACATTTCTTCAGCAAATTGATATATTCGCGCATTATAACTAGTGTTCCCACAGACGCCATATCGCTATTAGCCTGTCTCCATCCTCAGCTGGCGACCACTACTCCAGCGCGTTTCCTCCTCAATCTGGGCTGTAGCCTCCCTTTGTGATTAAAGGTCCTCAGCCTCACCTACAGTAAGACCCCCTCCTTGTCTAAGCCGGGCTTTTTTTAGCCCTCTAGCGTTAGCTAAGTAGGTTGTTCTCTTCCTGAAGGATTTTGTTCTCAGACCTCAATAAGGCAATCTGGTGCATAAATCTACGCGCCCCCTTTAATAAATGCTTAACAGCTTTAATAATTGAAGTTAGTGAGCTATTCTGATGGTGGGAGATTTTCCTCTTGATGAGTTTGGACTGAGAAGATGCTTCTGTTGGGTTGTTTAGCGTCTGAGAAGTCCACGCAGGGGGTGTTGTTGGGAGGGACCCTAGAGGTTTAGAGTGTGTAACTTAACATCAAGCTTTAAGAGCACACTTTCTGCACTTAGAGGGACAAGCCTAGCCCCTCTGAAACCTCCCTAGATGTTTTTAACCGTGAGGGCTGGCGTAAAGGCGTTGCGAAATGCAGGGAAGAAGTCTTCCTTCGTAATATAGGTATTACCCTAGCGTATCTTATCCTCAATTTATCAACTATACGCCTTCTTTAAGGGCCTAAAACACCTAATATCTAAGGGTTGAAGCAGATGAGATGAATAGGCTGGCATATAAAGGGTAATAATATCGTTTTCCTTGCAATTTATCTCAAAGTCAGCAGCGTAGTGACTTTCATGACCATTAACGATGAGGAGGTGATATCTACTACTCATATGCGGTTTTATATGCTGTTCAAAGTGCTGGAGCCAATCTAGGCCTCTTTCATTTATTATCCATCCGTTTTCAGACGTTAAAATAACCTAGTTGCACAGGAGACCTATTTCCATATACTAGGTGGAGAGGTGATATTAGCCTGCAACAATAATATATAGCGGAACGCTATAGCCTGACGAACTGATAGCCTGAATAACTATAATCTATTCATAATTACTAAGCTGCATCATTTTTATATTTAAACGCCTTTCAGCGCTCGTCACAACTATTCCAGACGCAATCTAGCCCATCATAAACCCAGTCTCATCAAAGTTATAGATATCTAAGTCCATAATACTATATTTTGCGATTATACTTGCCATAAGCTGAAACCACATATTTATTACATCTAGGTTTCGCATTAGGCCCTCTTATAGTCATACTTGCGAAAAAAGCGCGTTCGGAGCTATAGTTATCGCTTAACAAAGTTCAAGGCCCAGCGCTTCCCAACAGGGGGCGCGTCGCAGTCAGCAAGCAGTCGATTAGCCATATCTTCCACACCACTAATGCGGGGAGGAAACAATCGAGAATCTAGGTCGAGAATATACTCAACTAGCTTCTCCTCTTCAAGCGCAGTCAAATTCCATGAGTTAGGAGCAGTGTCGCGTCGTGATGGGGTGCCTTTCAGTCGGGTAGCTAAGGTTAAATATGGTACTGAATAGATTTTAGCTGCGGCCCAAATACTAAGATTTAGGGTTCGATTGATAGCCTGGAGGGCTAGCGTTAATTGAGCTTCTTTGTTCTGTGATGTCATTATTTTGTTGTGGCGTTGCGTGGGTTGTAGGGTAGAAGATGGGTTGGTTGCGGTTAGGTGTCCAGCTCGCTTGTCTGTCCAGCTCGCTTATCAACCACGTTATTTACTGATATACTTAAGTAGAGATTACTTATAAGTTTATTTTTAGTCTAAATAATATTAGCTTTAAAGAGAAACCTAAGAATAAACTTAAAGAAATTAAAATAAAAGTTGAAACCTACTGAATTACCTCCTTATTAGATAAATAATATATATATATCTATAGAACTTTAGAATCTTTTAGAGGAACTAAAGAATTTATTATTTTAATTAAAGATTATTTATACCTTAATATCTCTAACCTAAGATATTACTACCTCTTCTAAGTATAATACTTCTACTTTTAGTATAAATAATATATAAGAGATAAATATAAATATTAGTTTAATTTATAATAAATTAAAAAAAGACCTGTGATTAAGGTTTATTTAGTATATATTTCTATTAGATAGAAACTTAGTTAGTTTAATAATAATATTACTATTTTTAAATTAGGTTTAAAATTTCTTATAAAATATCTAAATAATAAATAAATAAAATAAATAAATAAATTATTAGTATAATAAATATTAAATCTACTATAAAGAGAAAGTATATACTTAGAGAGTTATAAAAAATAAATTAAGATTTTTATAAGTCCTTTTGTTAGTCCTTCTTATTATTATATAACTTATACTATAGTTCTTCTATTTCTAAGTAAGTCCCTAGTATTCCTATGATCCTATAGTATAAATACCTTACCTTAGCTGCCTAACACCTAAGTAGGTTAGTTAACTATTATCTATATATAACGGGTTGTAACATTCCCCTCCTCAGCACACTAGGTGCAGATTTGAGGTTGGCAGTACGTCTGTTGAAAGGTGATGGCAAAGCTAATGCCAGCGAAAGATTTCTCAACGTAGGTGAGTAGGCAGAATAAACCTGGCTGGGCAGGTGAAAGCTTGTACACGAGGGCAAGGTATGGAGCAGCAACGCAGACGAAGTAATCTCAACGAAGCGCTGTGAGGGGTCAAGGCCAGGCTTGCACTGATTGTAGCACGTGGTTTCGATTCATTGGTTTTGGTGCGGAAAGCAGCCCACATCCAATCGATATTCTGTAAGCACCAAGTCTACTGGTTGCCTTGCCTGCCTAAAGAAATGAAGCCGTGGCCAATCGGTTCTTGAAAACTGCAAATATGTAAGTATTGCCGCGTTTATCGAAATGGCTCTCCTTTCTTTCTTCCCTTCTTACTTTTCTTCTTCGTAGTTTACTACCTAGAGGCGTACCTTATTAATTACTATATAACTCTAATAAGGAAATATATAGGGGGAGTATAACCTCTATAACTAATCTATAAAGTATATAAAGGGGATTTTTAAACTATTTAACTAAATAGAAATAACTCCTTATTATACTATAATTTAAATTTAAAACTTTTTAAAATATATTCTATATATATTTCTAATTTAATTAATAAAGTTCTTATTATTAGCAATATTAAATATTTAAAGAAAGTTAGTTTACTATATATTTAATAATAATTATATTTTTATAATTAAAAATAATAGCATATTATCTCTATATTCTTTTATAATATATATAAGTTCTTAGAAAACTTTTAAAACTAAGTTCTCTATTAAATTAAATAGAGATTTAAAAAGATTATTAAAAACTTGAAAAATAAGAATAATTTAATAAAAAGTATAGTAAATAGTTCTAAAAACTAATTACTATTATTACTTTTATCTAAGAATATAGTAGTTAAAGAAACTAGTTTAGGTTGGGGTAGAGGAAAAAAAGGTCTTTATATTCCTTTTAGTTATATGAAAATTCATAAAAGAATTCTTCACAAACTAATAGCTCTCCTTTCGCTGGCAAACTATCTGTCACTTCTCTATGGGTTTCGTAGGCAATTGAGGCACGCACCATCGCGCGGCTCCGTCAAATGGTCCCAATGTCTGGGATCTTGTAGGGGTTACAGGAGCTCTTGAAGAGAAAAGATTAAATCATGATACCAACTACTCATCACAGGATTGGAGGTCGTCGTCTTAGCCGAAGATAAGGCAGCGTCTTATTTGAATGAGAGGCTGAGTGAGTACCGGCACGTCGGCCCTGCCAGGAAGCTAAAGCTTTGAGGCATATCCTGGTACATCTATTGCAATCCCTTTACTGGACGGTGCCCCGACTGAAGTGCTTTTACGGCCTTTTTCCTTTACAAAGCTTCCTCAGTCTGGTACTAACTTTGGGATGTCAACCTCAGATCTGGGTGTATCTACGAAGTATGCCCTTAGTGGAGCACGTCTTAGCCCTCATCCTGGAAGCTCGTCGATGACATATCATCATGACCTGCGGATGGAAGACTAGTCCAAAGTCTTGATACTTCTGGTTCTGCTATTCTGTGTCCTTTGCCAGAGTCTGCATGCAGAGCCGAAGTTCGACTTGCATCTATTGTGCCTCAAGCTCCTTGACTACCCGTGGACGGCGTCAGTAGCCAGCAAAGCTCCCTGTTCGAGATTGGAGACCAGTTCTGTGCTCTCTCCAACCGCGCCAGTCTAGAAACCTACCACTCGATTCTGGCATGCTAGCTGTGGTCTGTGGTCCGATGTGTTTTGCTAAAATTTGAGATTTCAGTAAGGTATGTTAGATGTGTTATTGGAAGGCTGATGCTCAACTAGGGCAATGTTGCCTGCATTGAGTTTTTTGATGTTAGCACTAAATGCACGTGGTACTCGAAATGTTTAACTGTACGATATGAACTTCCGAAGTGCTTCATTCACTATATATCTTCCTCCATCGGAGCCGTGATACAAGCCGGCGTGAAGGGAACTGCGGTCATATTCTGTCCCTCGCTAGAACATAATTCTGGACTTGCTCGCACTTTCGCGGGTAGACAGTGGAGAAAACACCATCCAGTGGATGGCAGCTTGGATGCCATCCACAGTCGAGAAAAGCATTTTCGACGTCACTGCAGCATACTGCCCCAATGGGAGGCCGCCTATGCGGGAAAAGGGGCTAGCCAGACGTCCAAAGTAGCAAGGGTCGGTTGAGCAGTAGCCGGTTAGATGAGAGCTGCTTCTGAGACAAGAGAAATTCGTATTGAGAACCAACGCCAACGAGCTGGGCCTTGTGTGTACGGCCTGGACAGGTTCCACTGCAAGCTCGCGGCGCAGCAGCCATTCGTGTGTCGCTATCACTCGGCGACACTACTACAAAAGGAAGAACACCTCCTGAATGTTTCGAAATCCAAACTTTAAGAGCCATGGGCTCGCAAAAAAAGACATCGATGTTACAACCCCCCCCCCCCCATATCACCAACCTAGTTGACACCCCTGGGCCCCTGCGTGCCAACGATAGGCAACAAGGCTGAATTGTGTACATCATAATGCCTAGACCGACTATCCTCTTGGAACGAGGTCCTATCAAAATCAAATATGCGGGCAATCTGAGACGAACAGAATTTGTGTCGTCGGTGAATGCACAGCCTGCACATCAGAACGTACACTGTTCGTTGAATCGTCGGGGGCTGTTGAGAACGTTTCCATTGAGACCGGCCAGCGGTCCATGGGCAACCGTCATATTGGCCGCACCCTAGGTACCTAAGGTAGTAATAACATGTTCTTCGTCAAAACATCGAAATCTTCCTTTTTCGGAAAAGCGAATCGATCGATATTTTATCCTTCTGTATAATAGGCTGATTTTGCAGCTGCAGTTACAGGGGAGAAAGCAGCTCGAACCTGACCGTTCGCCTGGCTGCAACCACTCGAGATGGCCCCTGCTAGGCTGCAATGGCTGTGCAGCAGCAGCAGTTGTCGAGCTTTCCGCCTTCTAAGGCGGCCGTACCAACCTGCGTGAGCGATTCATTTCTGCATGGCGTAATTTGACCAACTGAACAGCCTCCTACAATTTCTCAATGTGTATTTATTGCAACAGCTTTCGAGCCACGGAGGCCAGCATACACCCAGCTTGCAACCGTTATAGAAGGTCCGCTCCAGAACCTTCAAAATCTGAATGTCATTGACTCTATCACCTTTTATTTACTGGAGTATCCAGCCCCGGTTGCTTTCTGCGTTCCTCTCTATATTTGATTCCAACCCGTACCTCATCATGCCGACACCTACGAATCAAACTGCCATTCCTAGCGTCACTAATCTACGCGAACAGCTTGGCTACAGCGATGCCAAGAGAAAGATATTCCACGAATTGAAGAACGCCATGTTGTCCTCTCGAGACGTCTTCGTGACTGACGAAGGACTCCGCGGTCAGGATCTCATCGACTGGAAATCTCGTGACCAACAGACTGCCTTGTCTAAGATGGTTCAAACCTTCCTAGACCGCGATGGGAATGCAAAAAAGTTTTGGCCAGACGATGATGCACTTTATACCACGAAGCTTAAGTTTTCAACCGATCAGAATAGGTGAGTGTAATGGACGCCCTGAGGATAAAGGACTTGTACGTTAACAGTTCTCAGAATCAAGGAAATTTTGCAACAACTCTTTTGGCGACTCAATGTTCAAGACCACCGCAATAACAAATATCGGGAGTCCTCGAGTAAAGAGAATGACGTACACAAGGGATCTGAAACCGGGCTTCATCGCAATGACCCCATAGATCTGGAGAGCCCCGAGGATAAAAAACCGCCGGGTCTAAGGTAGGCGATGACTGGTCAAGTCTCGTTGTGGTATGAAGCTCACATGGGACTAGCAGATCGCCGAGAGAGCGAAGTCGCACCTTAAGAGCACATACAGTTGACGAGGGTCCAAACGAGTCAGAGCTTACCGACGATGCCTCTGGTTATTCGGGCATCTCAAGAGATCCGTACCTGGTACCACAGAGCCCTGATCTCGGTGCTCAGGCTCCGACTGTAAGTCCATAATCGTAACTTGGAAATGATGTATTCAGACTCCGGGGCACCGAAAGCACAATATGGCTGATACATGAAACAACGCGAAGCAGCTTGCACCATTTGCGGAGATGACACCGTCATCCAAAAGAGCAAGAGAAGCTGACTCGTCGTCCGCGCGCTCTGAGTCGTCTGCAAAACGAGGTCGCAAATCTTCGACGCAGGTTGCTAGCCGCTCATCGACAAGACAACGAAAGGCGCGAAGAGAGCCGGAGTGGGCTACTGAAGAGCAGTACTGGGCTGCCGGAGAGTCTCCCGAGCGCCTGTCAAGCCTGGGCTCTATTGACAACAACCTTGGTGTCCCAGGCGGTGCTCCTGTTGTAACTCCAACTCGCCCCACTGTTGAAGATGCACCACAAGAGGACCCGGTCAACGATTTCATCGATGAGTGGACCATGCAACAGAACGCCGACACAGAGGCCATCCTAACGACCACAGATATCCCAAAGGATCGCGCGATGGCTCTCAATACGACTAGGGAAGAAGAAGCGGCTGAGAAACCGGACGTGGCACCAGGGGTCTTGAGCGTGCATCCTTCTACTAGGGCACTCATGTCCGAACCCGTTGTCCCTGAAGAAACAGCTGCCAAAACGGGCTCTCAACGCAGCGACAATGCTGAATCGAATGACGTCGATCCGAAAACTGTTGTTGCGCAGCCTAAATTTACCTACACAATTATGACACACTATCCGAAATACAGAGAGCGACACTGGAAGCCAAAAAGCGGTTTCAGGCAGAAGACGCTTTCTGAACTGCTGACTGAGTTTCCACCATGGGTAAAGCTGTCTGATGTGGAGTCACTCCAATTCCTCATAGAGACCTCAAATGCCGAGGTAGAGGGTGTCATGGAGCTGGGACAAGAGGAGCAGTTCGAGGAGATGAAGGCGAAGTTTGAAAAGGTTATTCGTATGGAAATCGCCAGGGCAGCAAGCACCAGCCAAGTACTAGTGAAAATCAGCATAGACGTGCGAACTGGGAGGGACCCACAGGAGGAGGAGATGGACATTGAAAATATCAGGTTCTCATGGTTCTGATCGCAGGTTTGGGGACTCATTATCTTTGTTTGACCCATAGGTACTGATGCTAGTGAATACGTGGGCAAGAGGGCTCACTGCAGGTTGATCGATCTAGCGACATATCTTGGAATATGCTGGGTCTCCACGTGAAGACTGTACGGGCTGGGTACTATGTAGTATTTCGTTTTCCGGTAGCAAAATCAGTCATTTCACCCTAGTCATCTTCATCTTACTGCCCAGGTTGCTGTTTAGAACGAACGTGCATCAATCTCAATGTGGCCGTCGTCGACAGCGAGGGGAGTGGACGGTTCGTCAATGGACAAAATTTTGGTCGTTCCAAAGGGTAAAGGAATCAAACTTCTGGTTTTTCATCCCAGGGCCGAGGGTCGCAAATTGAGACTGCATGCTTCTTGTATTTGCCAGAAGGTTGGTGTTAAGGTCATCTCAAATGTAGTTCACGGGCTTCAAGATCTCTTAGGATATTTTTGAGTCTGCCGTTTCGAATACAGAAAATGCAACAAACTATTACCACGCAGTATGACCACCATCGATAACAAGCTGGCTTCCCGTCATGAAAGTGCTAGCATTACTCATCAGGAATAGACCAGCACCCTTGAACTCAGTCGTTTCGGCGAGTCGACCGAACATATTGTGGCCCTCCCAGTCCTCCTTCAAGCCCGGCACTTCCCTGAAGTTCTGCTCCACCATCGGCGTCAAGATGTGACCAGGGGAGATGCAATTGACCCTGATGCCTCCAGAGCCATCTTTCCTCATCGGACTCCATTCCATTGCCAGATTCCGTGCAAGCTGTATTACTGCTGCTTTTGAAGAGTTGTACGCAGGCGAAAGCATGCCGATATTTGCGACGAGTCCCGACATGCTTGCGATCAGGCAGATGCTGCCATGGTTTTTGTACTTGAACATGTTCCGGGCCGCGGACTGCGCAGTCATGAAGACGCCGGTGTAATTCACCGCAAGCATCTTTTCGATCTGGGGGACTGTGTAATCCATGGCGCTCTCGATTTGCATAATTCCAGCAGCAGCTATTACGCCATCCAGTCTCTGGTTCTTGTCGGCGATCTCGGTGATGACCTTGTCGAGGCCTTCGGTGTCCACAACATCAGCTTGTCTGTAGTGCAGCGATCCGCCCCATTCCGGAACGACACGTTTCAATGCTTCTGCGTAGTCCTCGTGGGGCCTTTCTTGCTGATCAAGACAGTAAACTGAGACATCGTCAGATAACTTGCTGCAAAGTCATGCTGACATCACTGGACCTACCCTTGCCGCCAGCTTCTACTAGCCCCTCTGCCAGGCTCAAGCCAAGACCCTGCGCCCCACCAGTCACGATAAACGTACGGCCTTTTAGATCAAAGTCGGAAAAGCGGCCGCTGCCAAAGTTGGTACTCCGAGGCGGCTTGATCTCGGTTGCGGGATGGTCGGTTGGCTTGGGGTTCTTGGGCTTAGCGTGGTTCCGGGATTGCGTGCTGTGAAACGGTCGGCGCGGATGCGGAGGTTGCGGTGCGGAGAACTTCCGGGTGATAGCTGTCGGTGCGACGAATGTCGGAGACGGCCCCGCATGGGCCGAGATGGCGGCGCCGCGAACGGCTCTTGCTATCAAGGACATGTTTCTTCGCGATTATATCGTGGGAATGAATAATGATATGTTCTCTTGTATCAGTCTGTAGTAAGGGTGAAATTGCTGAGATATTGCAGCGTAGCAAGCTGTGGTTGACAACGACGATATGAAATTCAGGTAAGGTACATCGTGAGCGTCAAACGAGTGCGGCTGGGGGTATTTAAATACTTCACCGGCATTTAACTTTGTGGAGAGACTTCACCGCCAAGGTAAAACTAAAAAACAGGTATTCAGGTTGAAACAATTTGGTGCCGTTTGTTTGACTTCAAACTGCCCAAAAGCGAGCCGATGTTCGAATTGACGTGCTGCTTTCGTCATCCCGAATCGCCGGAGCCCAACAATTGTGTGACGGGAACAACAGCTCCTACCATGTTGTTGTGTGACGGGCCAGCTATTGTTGGCAAACATCCCACGCCGTGCCGCGCCGCGGTCAGGTGGATGCTGTGCCAGGGGGCCGGAATAAGTAAAGGAGCAGCAGCTCCGGCCTGTTGGTTCGCTGCACGATAGGAAGGACGAGCACGGGGCCGAAGATCATCTTGCGTAAGTTGGCAGGGCGTCGGAAATGCGGTTCAGCCACGATGGGAATCCCTGAAGATGACGCGGCTGACACTAGAGGCGAGGAAAGGTGCAGATACCAAGCCAAAGGTACCATACTACCCTCTGTCGATCATTGGCGTTGCCCTGAGAAAGTAACATGAGGGCCAGGAGCACGGCAAGGTCGCATGCATACTTCGTTTGACAGGCTGACTTATTGGGATGGGAGGAAGATCGTTCAGTAATTTGCCTCTTTCATACATGTAGGATTTACTCATAATAACGATTTGATGGAGAGCAAATCGGGTCCCTTTCCCAGGCAGCCCTTCCTGGTTGTTAATAGGCGGCCCAACCCTCTGATTGTCTCACTTGAGCGACCGCGAGCTCCACCGTATCCCTGGTTCGCGTGTCTACTTGTTTGTACTCCTGAGCTATTACTGTTAGACTTTCACAATCATCCGGGAGATGCACTTGTAATTACATTTTCCATACAAACTCATACAATTTTGAGCTTGGACATCTCTGAGAATTACATGCCGGAGAGGCTTTCGCGCGGAGCTAACCTCCGTACAATGTGGGTCCACTCGGCCCGTCTCCGCGGTCCCCCGCAGGACCGATGGCAAATTCGAGACCAGAAGTTGACGTCACTCTGGATCACGCTTGGTCAACACGATAAGATTGTCGATCAATTTTGGTGTTTTTACGTGAGCTTCACTGAAAAGACCCAAAGAAAGTATCGTGACCATTCGATTACCGCATCACACATACTTCCGCTGAACCCCGGACTTCCGATCACTGATCACCGCTAGACCTTCGTGTCCCGCGCTTCCTCTCGGGAGCCACCACGCGTGCCCACATCTTCAAGCTCAACTTGGAGTACCTTCTGAGTGTTCTTCTGCACCTTATCCTGCACTTCCTTGCCCTCAAACATGAAACTGAGTTCCTCGAGCGTTCGGCCGTATGTCTCAGGGAAGACAAAGTAGACGGTCGCGATCTCAACAAGGATCCAAACGCAGTATACACAGTAGTACTTCCAGCCTATGCTGTCTAGGGCAATGGGATTGACATAGGTGTTGAAAAAGACGGCGAATCTGACAGTGAGTTGCTCAACGGCGATACCCTGAGACCGGACGGTATATGGGAAAATCTCGACCATGTAGGTATATCTGCTGATGGTTAGAGGAGTCTGTGCAGTCTTTTGGGAAGGGTTTGTCATACGTGAGAGCATTCCAGCCGATGTTATAGAATCTTAGAGTAATCGTTAGTTGGCTGACACTTGAGCGCGATGTTTGGGTATGTCAGCTTGACTCACGGCGAGTAAAGGTAGATGAAGACCAGAACGGGAATCGCGGCTGCTTTAGATCCATCGATTGCGAACCTCGCAGAGGCAATAGTCCAGACGGTGTAAACGCATGCGGTGCCTGTTCGAGCCCATTAGCACGATGATCAATGTCAATGCTCACCGGCCTTTGAAGAGGTTCTTTTCTTCAACATGATTCGTGACGGTTTCGTGTGTATCAAGCTTTAACTACACCGCGGACTCTGCGGAGAATTGGGAGATTTTCAAGCATGGCTTCTTACCTATAGTACAAATGAGGAACATCCGTCTACGGGGGAAGCGTGGCGCAATAAGAGCGATCGGTGTGGCGTTAATCAAACCTGTATAATCAGCACCAATCTTCCAAAAAGAGCAAACACAAACGCATCATCAAAGATGAAGTAATTCATGAGTTTTATGCTCATATTGGGGAAGGGGAACATACCCCAGCAAGTGTTACTAAGGATAATCTTCTGGACAGTTCGGTTGTCGGTGATTCCGACAAGGTTAAGAATCTTCTTCATGTAGAAAGACAGGAGGCCTGCGTATGGTTAGTACAGATTCCAGATCTGCGATTATCTCCATCATACCGTTTCCACTCCACTGAGTGAAGAAACCGACAATGCCTGCAATCATGAAACGTCTGCGCATGGCAGCATCTCTAAAGACATCGCCCCAAGCGAACTTGCTGGCAACCGCCTTCTCTTGTTGAATGGTGGACTGGATTTGGGCGTATTCAAGACGCACAAACTCATCGCCGTTTTCGCCTTCACTGTGGTACTTCTGCAGGATTGCAAATGCTTCATCACCTCGGTCTTTTGAGATGAGCCATCGGGGCGACTCGGGGCAGAAGGGCATGAAGCAGATCTGGCAAGCGCTGGGCACTAGCTGAAGAAGACTGGGGATTCTCCATGCCCAAGTACTGGTCATTTGAAACGTGCCTTTAAGGTTGCACATCAGTGCTGGATCCTACTTCGCTCGGGTACCTCAAGAGTAAGTCAGAAGTACATACCGTATGTTACGCCTGCGGCAATAATCGCTCCTGAAAAATGGCTTGTCAGTGCACCCGGGCGTTGCTGACTTCTCGTCTCTCTAATCACTTACCCACGAACCAGGAAGCGTTGAATAGACTCGTCATGATGGATCGCTCCTTGGCATATGAGAGTTCTCCCAGCAGAGAAGACGCGTTGATGATCGCGAAGGGGATGCCGAAACCAAGAACCCAACGTGAGGCCAAGAACATGTCCTGGTTTCGAGAGCCAGCCTGAAGACCTGCTCCCAAAACCATAATCCATGAACCAAGAAGGATTGTGCGACGACGGCCAAGGTAGTTGCTAGCAATAGGAACGAAGGGAATAGCCATGAGAGCGCCGAGAGAGTACATGGCGTTGAGAAGACCGAGTCGAGAAGAGTTTGGGCGACCAAAGTCTGGTTAGGAATGTCAGCTGCTTCGTCACAGTTGATGGTCTTGAGACAAGACGGCGGCCTACATTCAACCCATGATTCCACGGCTTGAAGACTGTTCATCATTGAAGAGTCAAATCCGGAGGTCCACTCCACCCCGAGACCGGTGGGGATGAGGATGAGGTACAAGAACCTCAGATTCGGCTTCTTGTACCATACCTTCTTGTCGTTCTGCGCGATCCGCGTCAGCTGCGGATCGACGTGTTCTTCTTTCGCGCCGACGATGGCCATGATCTGTTGCCGGTAGGTTCAAGTAAGGAGGGGGTATGGAAAAGAACCCGATAGCAGTTCGTTTGATGGGGAACATGGACGTTCAAATACCGACCGCCGTGCAGGATCTTCAACAACCCTGGTTATCGGCGCCGGATGTGGTTCGAGGTTCCTCCAACCGAGCCAGTCGCCAAGAACGTGGTCAGACATCAGATCATCAAATCACGTTCAAGAACCGATATTGGAGTCATCTTTGCAGTTCGCCCAGCCTGGCGGGGGAATACTACCGTGGCGTGCGGGGTTGCAACCCACGCCGGGAGGGGGACCCCCCGAAACCGAAATCCGGGGAAAGTAAGACCGAGGCACGGCCGAAAACCAGGGTTCATCGGGACGAGGAGCCAACTGGCCGGCGATTTAAACTGCCGGCTGCCAATAAAGGTTAGAGATGGGATCGCAGGCTAATTTCCGACCCCACGAGACTATGCTTGGCGACGTTGTGCAACAAGCAGCTTGAGCGAACTTTGTTTTCCTTACCCAACGGGTTGGTCTGAAGGTCAGCCAACATCACCTAATTATGAGATGAACTCCACTTCGAATGTGGACGGTGCCACATTGCTGCAGGAGCAAGCATCCATTAGCCGCTTGAGAGTGACATGGCGGCGAATAGTTCCTTGGCAATGCGACGAGCAGCTAGTGAGAAAGATCAACCGAGGTAGAGTCACACAAGAAGAGTTAGATAGGACAAATAGTCAAGAATGATTTGGATACCATCACCGAGAGTGAGATGTCTGGAAAAGGCAAAGTAATTGAGCGCGGGGTTATGATGAGACAATGGACAACAATAGATCGGCGATGACATGATAACGGAGGCGTGCAATAGACTCAAAGAAAAGGGAGCATTCCTAGCAAATTGAGGGAAAGCATAGCAGTACAAAGTAGCTCAAGGTGGATACCGGCATCGAAGGCCAAGAGACCTGGATGGGTTCACCTAGATAGGTTCACCTCGACGGTTTACCTCGATGGGTTCACTGCAACCACTGGCTGGCCATCTCCTCCAGGTCACAGATGGCTGGGGACAAGCCAGATAAGGTCTATCAAATGTGACAGAGACTGGCTTATTTTATCACAACCGTTTGCTTGGCAATAGCCTGATGTTATCATCACTGAAGCTTGCTTTACCATCAGCCACTCGGGGAACAGCGCAAATGCTTTTAAACCTCAAATAATATCCAATAAATAATCTCGACGAGGTATAATTAACAAAAGAAACTACGCTCCTAATGGTACAATCACCGCGCCCTTGTTTGGCTTCTCGTTCTTTACACTAAGAAGCTTCAACAGAAGGTGCATCTGAGGGTTCTCCTCCCCTGTGACGGCTTCCAACCTCCTGATCTCAGCCTCGATCTCGTCTTCCAATTTATTCAAGAGCTCCCAGCAGGCATCGAAGCTTCCTGCTTCTTGCAGGTACTCGATAATCTGAACCTTTCCAACGCTGGGCATCGGACCTGAACATCCAGTCCTCTGCCTGAAGAGGCCCATAATCCGGTCGCAATACTTTGGACTGTTTCCGAGGCAGTGGATGATCAGGTACGAGAACTTGCCCTCGTCAAGATCCTCACACCATCCCTTCTGGTTGCTGTATTCCCGAGAATTGAGGTTGAGGTAGTCGTCTCGGACCTGAAAGAAGCGGCTGACCATGGACACAAGGGCATCGCAGGCGAACCCTTCCTTACATTCTGGATTGCAGAGGGCGTGCATCATCCTCACCAGCATCCGGAAGAGTCCGCCGGTCTTGAGGTCAATCATGCTCAAGTACTGATCCTCCGTCGGCCATTTGAGATTATACTTCCAGTACAGGTCCCAGCTTTGACCGACATGCAGGTCATCTAGCTCCTCAAGAAGCACCTTCATCAATGCTGCGTTGCCAGTAGCATGGACCTCTTGCACGACGCGCACATACAAGAAGGTGGCACTGTTGATGGACTGGGCTTCGCCGAAGATCAAATGTGTCGCCGTCTTGCCGCGACGCATGGGCGAATCGTCTTGGATGTCGTCAAGTATCAACGATGAGTTGTGGAGAAGATCGATGACACGCTTCACTACCGCCAGCTGCGACGATGGTACCTGGCACCATTGGTTCATGGCATCTATCAGGGACGATCGCACGCCTTTTGACGGCATGCCGCTGACGTAGTCGATGGGCTCGTTGATTGCCGCCGGGCCCAATTTCGGGACGTCGAAGTAGCGCTTTCTAAGGTCGTTTGGATGTGAGCTCTGGCTCGTAAGTTCGGTACCGCTTCCCGACTTCGCGTCCATTGAATTGTCGCTTTCGGTGCTGGCAACACTTTCAGCAGAACTTTTCAGGTTCATCTCCTCGAACTTGACCTCTACAGGAACAACGGATGGCCTGGGCTTATCCGTCGGCAGGTGATATCGAGGGGAGTTGGCACTCCAGAAACTGACACCAGCCGCCATCGAGCCTGCAAGTTCGACTCGCTTGCGGAGGTAAAGCCGTGCTGAAGGGTGGCTTTCGTAGAACTGCGCTCTCAGCTGAGAGTACTCAGCCTCGTACCCCAGAATGAGGTTTTTGATGCGATCCTTGCCTGCCTCGGCTGTAATGCCCTCTTTTCTCATCAAGACAGCGACGGCGTTGGTGAGCATGTCGATCTTCTGGTTCGCTTGGAAGTACTCGATATGCCAACTCCAGTAGTCATTGTTGAGCATAGCAGCCTTCTCAGCAGCCCATACAAGGGGTCGGATAAGCTTCTCCTCGTCATCTGAGAGCTTTTCTCCAAGACCAAAGACAGTTTTGGTCCAATAGATGCTGCTCATGTTAGCGAGAAAATCCCAATACCGGGGCACGAAGACTTACTCAAGGCCTGCGCTAAGCCTTCTGAAGTGAAGGTAGTCCTCCATCGTTTCCCACTCCACACCAGCTGCTAGAGGAGTCCAGCCAGCTTTGCAGCTCTTGACGAGGTCCAAGCCGAGGGCTGGGTCTAACCTCATGAAGTCGAGCATCACACGAGCGACCAGCTTCTTCTTCTTCATGGAATCCAAATCATGGTCGCGTTGGGGTGTCTCTTCAAGCGAATCGGTCATGGCTCCTGAGAAGCCGGCCCATTGCTCTTGAGCGACCTTGTCGTTCTCAACCTCTTCAGTTGCATCTGATTTCTTAAGTCAGTAAACCTTCTCGAAATGAAAAGCTGACAGACATACCGTCGATCAAGAAGAAAAGATCCGTAAGATAAGATATGGAGTCCAAGCGTTCGGGAATGGTTTCGCAGTAGATCAAAGAGCAGAAGCTGCCCACTGGGGAGAATGAGACTCTATTCGGGTCAATGTTTTGGTTACCGGTGTGCTCTGCCCAGTCCTTGAGCACGCGAGAGGACGCAGCATTCGCAAGATCGTCGCGGTTGTTGATTCTGACTGGCAAAGTTGTGAAACACCCAGTCCTCTTGACCGTCTCTGGATCAATAGGAATCGAATATTTCCACATTTCTTCGGCCATCTTTTGATGAGTTTAGTAAGAAAAGAAAGGATGAGTGGTAGCGAAAGAGGGCAATGGACTTTGGCGATCGATCTTTTGCTGGAGTGCAACGCCTTTGTATTTTTACACTTCAGCGTCTCGATGTCACTGTTGTATTTACGAGCAGCGACGCGCCCTCTTAATATACCCCATAGGTGGCCATAGACGTTTCTCCGTTAGCCATTCTGGCCCTCGTCATACAGCAGTCAAAAAGGTGTGCCCATAGTGAAAAGGAACTTTGAAGAGGAGAAGGGCTTTACAAGCAACGACCAGTATGCTCTGAACCGAGGAACAGTATACAGCAAGGTGCAGATATGGAAAAGGACCAAGCAACCCTAATAGACATAACCCAAGGTGTGAACACAGAAGTACTAAACTTAGTACTAAAAAGACACAGAGGTCTGCAGAGAGACGTAAGACGAGGTAAACAAGGTACAAATGACTTTGCACATTGTGTATCATGGGGCATGTATATGCCGTCTCTTCCGCCCAGGCTTGTAAAGTATGGAATTCGATTAGATATCACGGCATTACCCGAAGAATCGGGACAGACTCCCATATGACTCAAGCACCATGAACGCGATATCCACGACAGGAGATCAAAGCACTCGTCGAGGGGCTTAGTAATGACTCGCGCACCACACGTTGACCTTTTGCGAAAAGATTACTCGCTGAAATTCTGCCCTGCTAGAGTCCGTTCACGAGCCTCAACTTCAACACCAGGGGTCCATCATGTGAATTATCGCGACCTCAACTGGAGAAGCTGGGGTGTTTACGGGTCAACCGTTCAATTGACGATGCATGACCCCTGAGTTGCCCCTTGTTATCAAGGAGACACTGCAGGCGCACATTCCCAATCTGGGGTTGATAGCAGTCGCACTTAGAGACAAATTCCCCAGAAAATACTCCGCCTTACAGGGCACACGATTAAGTTCGTGCTCACTTGAAGCTTGTGCTGACCTCCTCTTGGCATCCTGTGAGTGTGTAGGGCCGATGTGACCAATTGGCCATACTACACGCGAGAAGCCTACCACACGGCGACCCCGAATGTTTGTGCCCACTTGTTTTACCGCCATTCACGCTCGACCATATCCAAGAACGGGCGTCGTTCGCCGGCAGTTCACCACGTGGAATATATCAAAGGACTTGCGCTCTGAAGAACGCAGTTTGTCGATTCATCAACCTTGCCCGGCTACGCCTGATCGGCACGTTTCTGCCCGAATGGGCCAGTCGCATTTGACAGTCTCGATAAGTGGGATTCCGCAAGCCCACGGATTGTTCCGCTACTCATGGGAACCTAGCCTAGAGCAACATCAAATGCCGATTTTCCACGGCCAAGAGGTCTCCTGGGCATTGGAACCTAGCCTTTCAATATTAATGATTCTACAGAATAGCAACCATTTTCTTTGCCATCCTGGCCATTACATATTTCCCCGTCAGTGTCACACGGCAGTCAAAAAGGTGCGCCACAGGCGGCAAACTGTGGAAAAAGTTAGTTTGAAGGAAAGAAGGATAGTAACGAGCCGCGTGCATATAGACAATCGGACACCGAAGGTGAACTCGGCACAGATCTCTCACTACATGTAGGTGTTGGACGCTCATTTAGCAATGGGTTCCATGTGGCAACTGGCCGTCTGCGCCGTAAGTTACGACCCTCTGCATTGGTCTTGACTAACCAGAAACAGTTTGTTGCATATCGACTATCTATCATTCTTTACAATCTTTTCATCCATCCCTTGAAATCTTTCCCTGGCCCATCGCATTACGCGGTCTCCTGGCTGCCAAAGTTTTACCGTCAAGTCTACAAGGCTGACTATTGGAGGCATGCCAAAACCCTTCACGAGAAATATGGCCCAGTTGTGAGGGTCGGACCCAACGAGCTTTCCTTCTCGTCAGCCCAGGCCCTGGATGATATCTACGGCGTCAAGACCAAAGGCAAGCTTGAGTTTCCCAAAGATGCAGTCTTCTATGACGTTCGGGGCACGCCACTCAACGACTCAATGATCTCGGCCGACCAGCCAACACATCGCGCGCTGCGACGCCAAGTCGCACCCGCCTTCTCGGAAAAGGCTCTCAAGGCCCAGGAGCCCATCATCCAGAGATACGCCGACATGATGATCTCGGAGCTCCGTGATAGGGTCCAGGAAGACGTCGACATTGTTGACTGGGTCACTTTCGCTACTGCCGACGTGATGGCCGACCTGTCTACCGGCGAGTCGCTGTACTGCATGGAGAAGGGTGAGATGGATCCCTTTGTTGACATGATCTTGAACGTTTCCCCCTTCATTGGTCTTCTGCAACTGTTCAACAGGCTGCCCTTGACAAGGCTCCTGTACAAGATGGTGTCAAGCCAGAAGGGCCTAAAGACGTGGCTTGAGACAGTAGATATTGTTGCGCAGAAGGCCGAGAAGAGGGAGAAGATGGGAAACGACCGGCCCGACTTCATGACGATGATCTGGGCAGAGAATGACGACCGGGAGTCATGGACCAGGGATAAGATCATCAACTTTGCTCAGCTTCTTTTCTTCGCCGGAAGTGAGACGTCAGCCACGACACTATCCGTGGTCATGTTCCACCTCCTGACTACTCCTCACGCCTACAAGAGGTTGACTGAGGAGCTTCGAACCATCGAGAGTGACGAAGAGATCACCATCTCTAGACTCGCAACCATGGAGTATTTGACAGCCTGCATCGATGAAGGCATGCGCATGCGCCCTGTTGTTGCCGCAGTCATTCCGAGAGTTGGACCGCGGGGTGGAGGCATGGTGGATGGACACTACATACCTGAGGGGGTAAGTGGCCTGCAATTCCGTTCATACTTCAAAGCTAATCAACACGGTCAGACTACTGTGGGCGTACCGCAATGGGCAACTCATCACATGGACTCCAATTTCTTTGAGGCGAACTCCTACTTGCCAGAGCGGTGGTTGAAGTCTTCGGCCAACGACCCCCGCTTTGCCGCAGACCAGAAGGGTGCCTGTCAACCTTTTGCTAAGGGGCCCAGAAATTGCCTGGGAAAAGGGTAAGCCATTCCACCCTTCATCCAATGAGAACACAACTGACAGCGAGTAAAACAGCTTTGCTTATGGAATGATGCGCATGTTCCTCTCGAAGCTGATTTGGCATTTCGATATCGAGCTTAAACCGGAAGATCGTGACTGGGACGTGAAGCCAAGCTTCACTTCCGTTGTGTTCTGGGCCAAGCCCAAGATGCATGTCAAACTGACCCCAGTTCAAAGGTAGCCAAGCCAGGAATATGCTTTTTTGAAGCCCACATTAATCATCATAGATATTTCAAGCTTCATCCTTCAATAGGTCTACAAAGATGAGGCCAAATTTAGATGGATTGTGTTCACTGCCCTGATAATTCTCTGTTCTCTATCTCATGTGGTGCCTGTCCTCCGGCGATGATTAGTCTAGCAGCCGAGTGGCTGGGCAGCATCGACCTGCATGCTTGGCAACATGCCCAGCTTTTCCATCTCCTGATAAGACTCAAAGATACTCTCCATGGTGTCAAGGAACCCGGTCCATCCAAATCTTCGGGCCTTGTTCAAGGACACGCTTCCAAACCTGAGATAAGCAAAGTCTCCCATGAAGAAAGTATCCGGGTCTTTGAAGGGGTCGTGAGTGATCTTTCCTCCGGACTCCTTCATAATCTCGTGCCAGGTCTCAACGTTCTTCTTGTCGGCAGCCCAGTCCCGGAGAGTGAAGCTGGATTTGTATGACAGCGAAGGTCCGTAGCCCAGAGGTGTCTTCTTGCCGGACCTGCCTTCAACCGTCTTGAGTCCCGACTCGTCATCAGGCGGGGGCACCACACCCTTCGCACCAAACCAGCGAGCCAGCTCGGCAAAAAAACGCTCCCAGGTGAAAGGACCGCCGTCTTGAGTGTTAAACGCCTGGTTCGCGCAACCCTGTTCGAGGGCCGCCCACTCGCTGAGGTAGCCAGTCATGCGGGCAGAGCAGTGGTAGTACTCATACTGCCACTGCTCCCAGTCTCCCCCGAATGCAAGGGACTCTCCCTTGCGTGCTTGAATGGCAGCGTAGACAGCGAAAGACCAAAAGGTATTCATCGATGCGTTCGAAGAAGTACCAATGACAGCAGTGGGCATGATGATGTTCCACGAAGTACCGTGCTTTGCGCAGAACTCCTTCAACATGTCCTCCTGAGGGTAGTAAAAGTTGGGCTGCAGGTGTCGCGGCTGGGGGTCAGACTCCAACAGTGGAGTCCGCACACGGCCAATGTGCACACCGTAGTTCTTGCCGCCGGTCTGCAGAACGAACCGGCTGGGCTTGATCTCGGCGAGCTCCAGGGCCTCGAGAAAGTTCTTGAGGAGCTTGACATTGCTTTCAACAAGGGCTTCCGCTTCAGACCAATCCTTGTGGATGTAGGAGTAGAAGAAGATGTGGTCGGCTCGAACACCAGCTTGGGTCATGCTCTTGGCGATCGAAGCAGGGTCCTGCAGGAAGTCACAGGTGACAATTTCGATGCGGGACTGGGCTTCAGGGGACAAAAGAGCCATCATTTCCTCCGGAGGGGGCTTGCGAGAGAGGCAGTAGATGGTCTTCCAGCGCTTGGGGCTGTCAAGGAGAGCCCTCATGGTGTTGAAGCCAGAGATGCCATTGGCGCCAGTGATGATGGCCGTAAGTCCTTCGAGGGAGTCGTCAAAGGTTGGGAGGTTGCGGTGAATGCCGATTTGGCGGAGGTGAGAAGATGAAGAGTTCATGATGAGAGAAGCAAGCTAGTGATGTTGAAGGGTGAGGAAGAAGTGGTTCGAGATGCTGATGAGAATTGTCTGAGATGGCAGAACATCTCACGCTATTTATCATTTTGCTATCCTCAGAGCTTGTTAGCTATAATCGAGCCGTCAGAAGCACCGTGTATGATATTAGCCCTCCCCTTTTTGGAATTCCGGCTCCCACTACGACGCTCCGTCATCGACTTTTTGGAGTCTGCACGTCGGTACAGTGCGAATTCCTTCCGGATCGGACCCGGCCTCACAAAATCGGACAAGATGTGGAATTGACCGGTGTGGAGCAGGTCAATCGCGGCCTGAAAGGTCCACAGATGTCCGTTTCGGGCCAGTGGCAGAGCGGCGAAGGTGCAGTTTTGGCGCCGGGCCAAGGCACGACGCCCTTAACGGCCCTCACAGTGCTATTGGACAATTATGTGGGGCGGCCCCTATTTCATCCAGTCTTTGAAGAGAATCAGAGACCGACCTTGCTTCGCGCCGGGACTATCACGGAGTGGCGGCCTGCCCCGAAGTCCGTGTCCCGCGTTGGATTGGTAGAACTGATGTGAGATGTGATTTTGGAAGGGCTTTCCACTTGGTTTTGGGGGGCTTGACGTATCAGGTTGAGTTGAGGTAACTCAAGCCTATATGTAAGGGGCGCCATCATGACCCATACCATAGTACAGGAGCTTGAAAGCCACAAAGAATAATAGCCAAAGGTTATGGCAGAAACATGACGATCACGAAAACAGTTGTTTGAAATTAACCGTGGTGTGTTACACAACCTTGCTTTTTCTTGATTCCCCAGCAGGACATCATGACGGCACCCCGCCGATTATCACAATTCTGCAGTCTGTAGACGACTGTACACTCTCGGCCATGCACTGCGAGCTGATGATGTAACGTAAACTTGAGCAGACTAGGGTTTTGCGATTGCGAATGTGCTTGCGCATCTCCCTTGAACGCTCGGTTAGCTGATAGCCGCGGAGCCCTGTAGTGGGATAGCCGTGAGTATCCACTGCGAGTGTATCTCTTTTGAAGCAAGTCCTCAGGAGGCAAAACTTCACTGTTAATACCTCACCGCTTCCAAAAAGATTTACGGTCTGCTAATACTAGATTGATGGTTAAGCCTATTTGCCCCGGCCGGACTAGACATTGTACTGTGACTACTTGGGACACTTGGCTTTTTGGCTCTGCATGCTGACGCGGCCACCAGTGGTTTTAAATCTGCCCATGCCTCGTCTAACAAATTCGCCATAGCTCAAGTTAGGATTTTAGAGGACTCCATGTTCCTCATCGCGCGTTTTCGCTTCGCCAAGCTGGTTGCTTGACTCAGGATGACTGCTACCGAGGACCGAGGCAAGCACACTTTACATACTCTTGAGCCGGGGTATGTTATCACGGGCCACGCTACCATGAGATTCTGTGGTGTTATCCTGAAGATAACATATGGACAAGCTCCTAGTATCAAAAGGCTTACCAGCAAATCCTTAGTTTGAAGCGTTGAGATCCACGAATGCTAGGACTTGATTGCCTTCCGTTAGCAATTGCCGTACACGCTGAAGTAGGTGCAGCACTTTACTCTTCAAACAAGCCCATTACGGTCACGCAATAGCAGCAACTTGGTCAATGCCTGGGATTAATAAGGAAAGAACAGAGAGAGCGGTGTTACACTGTTCATGAAGGATGTTGAAAAGATTAGGTACGATTGCAGTCCTTCATTCACTCCGCGTGGCGCCTGATATACTCAAGAATCTTTACCTTGGATGATCACGCCCTATCTCATCCGGCTTCTGATCGATGGTCTTGATCCAATTGTTGTTTAATGTGTAACATCCCAGCTCGAATCGAAGTATTGAGATAGCACCGTTGATCTACATTTGAGCTGACTGCTTTAGCCAGTTGGCAGGGCTGTAGACGGGGAAAAAGGTAGTTCTCATATCGCAGTGCAGCTCGGTAAGACACCTTCATTTAGATGTAATTTTTGCTTTCAGACAATGGCATGATTTACGTCCTTAGGAGAGATGGGTGTTGAGGCAAGCCACCATTCTGGCTTTGCGCCACGTGTGGCGTTGCATGAGGACAAAAACGCATTCCAGGGCCAATCCTGGGCGACTCCGAGGTGCAATTTCCCTTCCTGCCACCCCCTCGAAAGACTTTGGAGAATCCCTGACGTCCGTTGATTGCCGCGCAGACTGACTAGTACATTGCCAGTCCGGATATCAGACCTGGTAAGGTCTTGAAGTTCTAGACTTTCTCACGCAGTTATATGTGGTCATTGACACGTTGTATGTATTTCATATGGTACGCGGCAAGATGTGCTGCATCTTAATGTGCGCGACGGACACATCCGGTACTACACATGAGTGCCTGCATTAGCCCTTCAAGTTCGAATAAGCTTCCAACTTCCATGAGGCTCACAATCAGGTTAAATATGGCCGTACTCGTACCTTTTCAGCACGGGATCACCCGCCGCCGCAAGATCGCACAATCCGGGGTGAGCGGGGTGCCGGCAAAATGGGGTTTGGTGGATCTAGGAAAATTCTGCTCCAGATCACGGCATCAACCCTCGGCAGTCGACAGACTCCACCGTCTCCGAAGTTCGGAACTCGGGATCGACGTCACGTCCAGCTTTAAAGCATCTCTTCAATTGAGTTCTGCCACTGCATCTAGGCACAATTGTCACTGCAACCATTGGTGTATAACTCAGTCTCGCAGCCGATACCATGCCATCCCATCGGCAACCCCAGCCCAAGATCATCATCGCCGGCGCCGGCATTGGTGGTCTTGCCGCGGCCCTGTCGCTCCACGCCGCCGGATTCACCGACATCCACATTTTTGAGGCTTCGTCGCAACTCACAACGCTTGGTGTCGGAATCAATGTTCAGCCTTCCGCCGTGCTGATTCTTCGCAACCTCGGCTTGATTGAAGCCCTGGAAAAGACAGGAATCAAGACTCAGGAATTGAACTTCTACAACCGTCATGGTCACCCAATTCTTAGCGAACCGAGAGGTGTCAAAGCCAGCTACGCTGTTCCGCAACTCAGTATCCACCGCGGAGAAATCCAAATGCTGCTTCTGAGCGCAGTCAAGGAGCGGCTGGGTGAGGGTTCCGTCACACTCAACCACGCCCTGACTGGCTTCTCTCAAGATTCCGAAGGTATCACAGCCGAGTTTTCACGACGAAGGGATGGTGCGCCAGCAGACCAGTCTAAAGTGACGGGAGATCTACTCATCGCTGCCGACGGCATCAACTCGACCGCGAGAAGAATCCTCTACCCGAACGAAGGACCACCACGCTTCTCTGGTCGTATGCTCTGGCGTGGTTGCTTGGAGCGTGGTCCTTACTTGACTGGAGCATCAATGGTGTGGGCCGGTCATGCCGACCAGAAGTTCATCGCGTACCCGATCAGCCAACGGTCCGCTGACAAGGGCAAGAGCTTGGTGAACTGGATTGCGGAACTCAGAATCAGAGACAAGGACGATGAAGACCTGACACCACCCAAAACGGACTGGACCAAGGCTGTGGACAAATCCGTCTTCGAGCGACCTTTCCACGGATGGAAATGTGGAGGTCTCGATATGAAGAGTCTCATTGACGAGACTGAGAAGGTGTTTGAGTTCCCAATGAGTGATCGGGACCCGGTCGAGCGATGGAGTTTCGGCCGACTTACTCTTCTTGGAGATGCTGCTCACGCCATGTATCCCATTGGTTCGAACGGTGCATCTCAGGCCATCATCGACGCGGAGACTTTGGCAAGAACTCTTACCGAGAGTGTCGGTGATATCGAGGCAGCTCTGAAAGCCTACGAATCAGAGAGGCTCCCGGCCACGGCTAGAATTATCATGGCAAACCGCGCCAATGGCCCCGACCATGTTCTTCAACTATGTGAAGAACGAGCACCAGATGGTTTTGAGAACGTCTACGACGTGGTCCCAAAGGAAGAATTGGAGAGTATCGGTAAAGTCTACAAGCAGGTCGCCGGTTTCGAGATGGAAAGCGTCAACAAGAAAGCGAAAAAGACAGCTGAAATGAGTCAAGAACTGGGGCTAAGCAGTCCGAAGGATTGGATTTGATAGATTTCTCAAGCTACATTCTAGTAGTGTGGATGATATCAAAGAGTAAGATGCACTCTTTGATATGAAACGCCATGCTGCTCGCCATAAATCGATTCATCAGTCAAGTACTTGTATGCATCCATGGATCTGCCATAACTCGTGCTTTCTCCTCATTCATGCCCGTCGGGAAAAAGCTCGCGGCATGATAAATACCTACCGTGCGGCTTCAGTTGGTGAGTAGCCACGGTCACCTACAACATTTCTTGCACGAACTTTCGCCACGTCCTCCTATCCCCCTTGATTCGGTATAAGCCGCGATAAGACAAGCACCTTCGCATTCTGGAGGTGCAAATTGACCGGGACCCGAAAATACTCCGTTATATTCCGTTGATTCAAGATATCCACATGCATGAGTTCCATAGCATCTAGTGAAAACGCAGCTACTCGTTTGTTTAATTAGTTGGACTACTCTGGAGGTCTCAATCTACTCACTATAGTTTTATCTGCTCTGGGGCAGTCCTGCCGATAATCCTGTGAATGTCGAGAGTCCTGCAATGAGCGATGCAAGCGATCTAGGTCAAATTTGATTAGTCCGCCATACCCGATTGCATCTGTTGGGGTTCGAAAAGGGGGAGGGTGCTCACACAGAATATCATCCTTCGGCTTAGCCCTGAGATATCCCACATCCAATCGAAGAATCTGTTGTCAAGCAACTCCATTGTAATATTAGTCACACCGCTTCCATCAAGGTCTCGAACGATGACATCGCTATCAGATCAGGTGTGATTAGTTAATCTGCACTGCAAGATTCAATGCGGAATCGGATACATCGGAATCAAACCTTACTATGACTGGGGATCATTCATTGATTCCGGGCTTTCCCTCACCACGTCAATGACTGGTTTGCTGCCGATACCCATCGTATCCGTGTCTCTGGAGGATGCTACAATCGGAGCATCACTTCAATCATGACCAGAAGTCTGTCCTTCATACAACAGAAAGCGATAGATAACTTACATTGATCGTTCCCCAAGGGCCGTAGCCACGGCCAGCTTGGTGACTTCCTCGTTTGTGGGTGCTGCTCCCTGAGTAATGAGCTCCTGCTGAATGCTTGTAATGAGGTCCGATTCCTCGTTGAAGTGACTGCCGTCGCTCGTGGGAATGACTCCAGCCACTGTGGTGGAAATCAATGCTGCGATCCATATGAGGATTTGCCAGGACAGATACATATTGAATTCGTCACAAACAATGACAAGAAGACCAACTTCAGAGCGAATTCTTGAGGCTCATATGATCTACAGACACAAATTCGTAGGTCTTTAGCCCCCAGCAGCTTCTTTAAGTATTTTGGCCATGGTTATTTTGGGTGATCTTGGTAACACCAAGAAACTACCCAATCCACCAGGGCTGTCATGTGTCTCAGAGGCAATCCGGCTTTCCTACTGTCTTTGGTCTATAGTTGTCGTCAACATTACCACTATGAGAATGGTAGTGGGCGTTGAGACCAGCAAGGAACAACCCCTGGTTGTTGGGCACATGAGGGTTTCCATGGCGAGAGGCATGAGAGGATTGGCGACATCGTAGCAAAGAATGGGGTCATGCGTGCACACCAGCCCTTGGGCGTCATATCCTATTGAACTGCTCCTAATGAGCACCCAGGTCATTAGCCAATAAAACATGGACTCTTTGTTCTTTCCTTGAACTGATCATTTACTACATAGCTTCTAGTGTAACAGTTCGTCTCCTTGCGTGATTCAACGTAATACATGGAGACTCAAAGTTAGTGACCATCATCGCCCTTCCTTCGCTTATGGTCCTTTGTCAGAAGACCATGTGGAGAGTTCCCCAGAGCTTACAATTGCACGAGACTAGGCAGTGAAATGTGGTATCACTTTGGCATCAAATATTCCCTTGATTTACCGCCGTAATGATAGAATCAGTTTCGTATTCTAGGCGATTCATCCTTGGTTCTATTCCCTCGTGTGTCATGGTTATGATGTGACCAAAGGCAACATAATCTGGCAAGAATAGGGAGACCCAAATGAAATACTGAAAATTAGGCAGATTCGCCAACCGCCTCAGAGGTATCTCAGTCGCCAGTGAATGTAACATAAAAACAATCATTCACGAATGTCTGTCTTTGTTGTTTGGGTTACTCAGCCTAAACCGTGATGCGAGATTCAATGTCCAACGCCCCTCGGCTACTAGGTATGTTTATGGCGTCTGATATGATTCTAGAGAGTGCAACAATACCTCATGGAATACCGGGCCATTCACTTTCAAACAGCTTCGTGTGTCTGTATTTATATAGGACATTCTCATTACCATCATACACATCAACCAGACACTCGAACTCCACGTTCACCCACCATAGCCTCAATATTCAGCAAATACTTTCGCAGCATCACCATATTGCCGACATGAAATCAACCGCGATATTCATGATCCTAGCCGCTACTACCGTGGCCGCAATATGCTTCAGCGGGGGGATGACAGCCGAAAAGGGCAAGTTTTTGAAGGAGGAGATAAAAGAACTCAAGAAGAAGACTCGTATGGAAATTGTTTGCAACGCTATTGCGGGCAACGGCAAAATGAAGTGGCATAAGGGGGAGCAACGTCGCTTTTGCTTGCAAGAAAAGGATGGGCTGAAGTGGGATTTTATGCTCAAGGTAAGGCTGGCGCCGATGGAACCTGATCCAAAAATATTTTGTTTGTCCTACCGCACATCGAATAAATGTCCAGCTAAACCATAGTATCATCAGTGACGCACTTCAGTACATCAACTGGGGAACGAACACTATCAAAACCAAAGAGTGTATGAACGGCATGGAAAAGGAGGCATACGGTTGTAAACACGGCGGGCAAACAGGCTATTGGAACTGGGAATACATGTAAGTCTTTGCCACTCTTCAAATAACTCGTCCGTGGCCCTGTGCTAATAGCCTCCTTTCACCTAGGGCTGATCCTAATCAGGGCTACTGCGAGGACTTTGGCTGGTTATGAGATATGAGACAGGGTGTCAGGAAGACTGGAAATTTGGGTCATTGCCGGAAACGACCTGCAAACTGTCAAGAATTCCTTTTGTCAATGGTAAGGTTTTCGGTGTTGCAAGTTGACTGTTGACCTGGGCTTCAACGATGGCTTTGATAAAATCATGTCTTTCCTACGTGTAATTGAAAACCAGCCAACCCGTGGAGTCAAATTTTCGGATTTAAGCCAGGAGTGATGCATCCGTAATAGATACGCAAGAGAAGAAAACCTAGAAATTGAACCAATTGTGCATCATTTCCAAAGGCTGCACCGGAGTAGCCCGTCCATAACACGCTGTGAACGGTCCCAAGCAGAGCGAAGATGTCGCGTTTCAGCGCGCAAGATCATTCGACCGACGGAAGAAGCTCGTGGCAGTTGGTCAAGACGCCAGATTCACATCAGGAATTGGAATTTGCAGCAGCAGGCAATGTGCTTGTATTTAACAAGAACGGCCACACCGAAAAACTGGAACCCACCTGTTTCCCCCTAAATAGCAACCTGGTGACGAAATAACATCGGTTGAAACACCGTTCCCCCGTCACCCCAGCCCTACCATACGATTGGTCCAGCGGTGCAACGTCTTGGCAAGAATCGTGGCCGGGGCTCTCTCATTTTTTTCGTTCGATGACCGATGAGCGATAAAGGTTAATTCCCTGTCTGCATTGACACTCTGAGACGACGTCCGCTCATGCGCCTGCCAGATGACCCGGTCTCGGGGCGGCGGACGATTCCCGTCCTGCAGCCCGAAAGCCTCTGACTCGGGCAACATCCCTGCACAGATCGCGAAATGCCAGGTTTTTCTGGGAAAGACGGCAAAGCAGCTCACGTCCGGCAGATTTTGCGTTCGCCCACGCGAGATTATGGGATTACTCTGCATTTCGTGATACGATCCCGCGGTGATCTTCCAAAGAGGGGGGTGATGAGGGAAGGGCTTGGCCGCATGCACGCCTTGTGGTTGCCATCCGGTCTGCCTAACTTTAAGGGGCAGCATCCAGCATCCAGAATGCGACATGCACAGCTTAGATGGACGTCAATGTAACCTTCCTCATCAATTTAAGCCATCATTTTTGACTACTGCGCTAGGGCGGGTTCATCGCCTACCCGACCCCTGCCAGGGCTGCTCCCGCGGCCAGTTTAACAGAGACGCGAGGCGCAGTCTATCCAAAACGACGAGCTTCCCAATCCGGGGCCCCTTCCACTCTCGGCAAGTAAAACTTGACGGCGAATGTTTCTTGACACCGAACCCGAGCAAAGGACAACAGAGACAAGACCATAGGTTCTCCCCCAAACTTCCCTTTTCCGCCAAGAGACTTCGTGCCCGCAGCAGTGACAGAACACAGCCAACTTTCTTTGCACGTCGAGTCATGAGCCTCTTTTAGTGTCTCGTCGTTCGTCCCCCACAACACGCAACAGGATATCCATGACAGCACACACACCACCACGCAGAGACACCAGTTCCCCCTTTATGAACGGCGTCTGGCGTTCTGTCATGCCCAGCTGCTGGACTCCGCCTTCCTGACACGCCACATGGAAAGGCCACCACCGCAGACGCTGAGACGAGTGACTGTGCTTCTTTTCTTCTAGAACGCCCATCCTTCTTTTTCCCCGGTTTTCCTTATGTGAAACCGGGGCCAACCCTACATCCAGTCAGCACCTTTGCGTGATCATCGTCTCATCCTTACAGGTCGATCACCGGCATCTGTGTTCCATACCGGGAGCGAGACCAGGGAAGGGCCAATCTGCAGCCCAGTGGAATGGTTATGTCGGGCTTGCAGGGTCTGGCGGCCAGGCTGAAAGGGCCAAGAGTGGATAGCCAAGTCAACCGATGGTGCATATCTCGAGAGTCGTCCCCCACACGCCCGGTGGATGCGACCGTCTTACGTTCCCTCTTTCCCACTTTTGCCTTCTTTTGTATCTATTTTACCTTTTGATACCCCATCGCTCGCTGCGTTGCCATTCTTGACGTTCCCTTTTCCGCTTTTTGCGTCGCGTCCTTCGTTTAACGGCTGGTCTGTTTCCTCCATCAACCCTCTTTTGACGTCTGGTACGTGCGTGGGCCTATCACGACTTTCACCCCTTTGGCTGGTCAAATGGGGCGGCCAGCAGACTACGGCCCGACGATCAATGCGGTGGTCTGGTCTCAGGTTGCGCTTGCGGCCTTCTTCCTCTCTCTGAGAGTGTACTGCAAGTTCAAGAAGCACCGAGGTCTGTGGTGGGATGACCATGTGCTCATAGCATCATGGGTGAGTTCGATTGGTGTTGTTCCCGATCGTGAGCCGAACCTGACATCGAGCAGATCGCCCTCCTGATCACAGCGATATTGAGTTCGGTCAACGTTTCCCTCGGCTTCGGCAAGCATGTGTTCGAGATCAACCCCGTCAACTTCCCGGCGATCGGCCTAAATGGCCAGGTATCCAGCACAATATCGATTTCGGCAGCGGTGTGGAGTAAGACCTCGTTCGCGATGACGCTTCTAAGGATCGAAGGGAAAGGTTGGACACGGCATCTGATTTGGTTCGCCATCGTCAGCATGAACCTGTTGATGGCGCTCAACGCGATGGCCGGCTGGGTTCAATGTGCGCCGATCGAGAAGTACTGGCATCCTGAACTCCCTGGGAAGTGCTGGGATCCGAAAGTTGCCGCGTACTACGGTGTCTTTGCTGCCGGTATGTTGCCAGAGGAAGTTTGTTGCGGAAATGGTCTAACGGAAGTTTAGGATACTCCGCGTTGATGGATATCCTCCTGGCCATGCTGCCATGGAAGTTGGTTTGGGGACTTCAAATGAAGCTGAAGGAGAAGATCGGCGTTGCCATCGCTATGAGTATGGGTCTGTTGTGGGTACAATCGCTCCATTCTTCCAGACCTCCGGCTAAGATCGATCTCCAGTGCCGGTGCAACTGCGATCGTCAAGTGCACGACCATCCCCACTCTCCTCTCGGGCGACTTTACGTGTAAGTGGTCTTTCATACTATGATTTGATGACTTCGACTGATCAATTTTCCAGATGATGGCAGCGATCTCGTCATCTGGGGAACCTGCGAGTCCGGCGTAACCATCGCCGCCGCCTCCATCCCCGTCCTCCGCGTCCTCGTCCGCGATGTCGCCAGCACCGCCCGCAAATACTACGGCGGATCCACCGGTACCCGAACAGGCAGGTCTCAGATCGGCGGTGGCATCACCCGTACGAACACTGTCACAGTAACGACGACAACACGAAAGCCTTCCGTCAGAAGGAAAGACAAGCTCGCAGACGACCGAAGCGACAAGAGTATCCTCGGGGACGAGGAAGAGGTAGAGTTTGGCAAGATCGTCAAGACGAACGAGGTGGTGGTGCAGTACGACACGATAAGTGATTACGATGGGCATAATGAAAGTTACGAGATGGGCCGGATGGATCGCATGGACCGTATGAACCGTATGGTGTAATAAAACAACAACCCCATTCCATGATGATCGGTCTCTGGGGACCAGACCAACAGCCAAGACAATCTGGTTCCGTCCCTACCGAGACTGGATTGCGGCGTGAGGCTTTGACATTGTGAAAACACCGTGATCCGGTTATCCCATCGAACTTCAACTAACATACGAATCAGCTGCTTCGCCGTGGTCTAGGTTTTTACATATCCTTCAAAACAATGTCTTTCCAAAAACATAGTCTAGCCATGTCCCCCAGCATGAGAAACGAGTTACTGTCCAGTCGCCCGCCCATTCACTCAACAGTCGGAGTCTGGTCCCCCTCATGCTTCTGAGCTTCACGAACCATGAGAAACAACCACAAACCCATCGCTTCGTCTTCGAATATCCAATCCTCAGGTAGCTTAGCAGCAACCTCCGAGATGATGCGCATAACTCTTCCTGTGAGGACTTGGCCCATGCCAAGTGTCACCAAAGCAGGCCATAGTTTCTGACCCGTTTGTCAGCAGATGTCATTACAAGAAGAATCGCACCAACCGCCTCCGGGTCTCTAGTAACAGCAGAAGTCTATCGAGTCCAGATTCTGAGGTGGTGGCGAGGGATGAGTTGGCAAAGAATAGCAAAGTAACTTACCTTAGCATCCTCCGCTGCGTTTTCTCCCTCCTCTTGCGACAGGCTCTTTCTATCAAGGAACATCTTGGCCAAAAGCTCATGATCGTCCGCGGAGACGACGGACTTGAGACCACGCTCGTCCTTCAGCTGCTCGTACACAGCCATGAGTTCTTTCTTGCTCGAGGTACCATCTGTTTTCGGGCTCACGGCATTGGCAAGCTGGTTGGGTTCGGACATTGTAGACATGACAGAGCCCACTTTGAGGTGAACAGGATATTCCGAGGGATTGGCTGATACAAATGTATTTAGAAAGTGATGGGCAAACTAGTAGCGAGGCGACCAGACAAGACAGATCGGCTGCTCAAGGCTGATGGTGTTGGAAAAGTGTAGGGCGGCAAATGAAGTTCAAGATCCATATAAATATGTATTCCGGAAGATGCGGAGGCAATGCGTATTGCTGAAGAGCAATAAAGACAATGTTTGGAACTCCTTCCAGAAATTTCAATTGTACTTAGAAGCCTTTCACACTGAAACAAATCATATCCACACAAACTACCTTCACAGCACAAGAAGCGAAGACAAAGGGGGGCAACACAATGCATTGAGAACTGATTTCAACAGCTCAGAGAAACCCAGATACGCCATGTCTCATGATCAAAAATGCTTACTGTCAGAAACACCTCTTCGTAGTTCTTCAAGAACCTGTCAACATTGTATGACTCAAACCGGACTCAAACGATGCTGCTGGCCTTCGGCCACTTGTTTGAGTCTGCGGTGAGTAGAACTTCTAGATCCGGTGAACTTTGGTCTTTTCGTTTGAATCAACGGCCCTGAACAGGAACTTTCCAGGAGTAAAACTTAAACAGAGAATTAGAGATCACGGAGAACACGATAACGTTGAGCTTAATCGAGACATCATTCCTTTTCCTTCCAGCTTATTTCATACTTTCGTACTCAATACAACTTTATGAGACACGGGAACATTTATTGGCTTAAGATGCAGCTTCTTTGATCTTTGCGAATTCAACTGAATACTTCTTCTCATTGACTGATAAGTGTCATTGAAGTGTTCGAGACGCAAGCTAGCAACTAAAGATAACTTGTGAGCCCTCCTGAGTACATACTATGACAATGCGTTTTCCGCTGGAGGTAATCGGTATCCTGCTGCTCGTCTTTCAACGACGGTCAATGCATTGCAAACATCTGGTTGCTTCTTCAACTGTCGCTACCTTACAGAATATTCATTTTATAACCACTCTCCGTCCCAGCTTCCAGAGCTTTCCGGATGTTACGAAACCAAGAGCAGAATGAACAAATCAAAGGGGAGTGAGGAAGGTGCGCAGGTTTCAACTCGCAATGACTGCCCAGCCAGATCCTTCCTTTACTGGTCGAGGTGGTGACTTGTTAAGTTCCATGTAAAAGTGAAGGAAGGACCCTTCGTGGTTCCCGAGTCACAACACTAACCGCTGCTACACCCTGCCCGGGTCCTGTCTTCCTACACGGCAGAAACGAGTGAATTTCTACATGGACTTTCCCCAACAGAACTTCAAGCAAGACGAAGCGGAGGTGCAGAGAAGCCAATACCCTGGGTAACATTCGATGTCCCAGCAGGAATGATGGCTCATCAACTTTCGCGTGTTATTAATATGAACTAGGACTGTTCAGAGTCCTTTCGACTCCTCGTCTTGAAGTTGAACATCTCATTTGACTGCACCGAGTGGCGAGATCTCAACTTCATCGCTGTCTCCAGCCCTGCGACGGGAACACGGTAATCCAACTCTCCGCCAGGAAACGGGAGATACTCTGGCAGCAGCCCAAGTTGCGTCAGCGCCGTCCCTTGATCCCAGCTGATGTGTTCGTGGTACAGCCGATCACCGCGGATGTTGACGACCGCTGCGAAGGGTATTTCTGCTGAGCGACCCGTCGGAGGGACTCCGGGTAATCTGCGAAAGAGGTCAGCCAGGTCGTCCAAGTGCTGCGGAGTGCGCTTCTTACAGCCAGTCAATCTCCTGCTCATGGGTGAACTTGAAGATGAACTCGTCTACCACGCGGTCAATACCGATCGTCCTGCTGATGAGCTCGAGCTCGGTGTCTGCTGAGTTGTTGAAGATGAAGTTGTGGCGGTAGAAATTGGTGAGAGGGCCGCGGCCTACACCACCGGTGAGCTGAGAGAAACGGTCAGTGATCAACCTTCCGACGCTACGTATCAAGGGCACCCACTGTGGGAACGTGGTTCACGTATGGCTCTTGCACCATTGTGCTCATGGTGTGCTCCACCGATCTGTCCGCAAACTCATACCACGTGTGCTCATCCCAAATGGCTTCCAAATCAAATATCGGGCTCTTCATCTGCCCTTTCAGAAGTGTGAGATTGCGGGTATGAGAGAGGGCCTCGGTGTTGTAGTGAAAGTGGTCCTGAAACGGCGTCGCGAACTTGTGAGACTTTGCTGCTGGGTAGAAGTACTCCATGCGGGTGCTTGAGCGCTCAGCATCTCCTTCGGACTTCCCAGCAAAGTGGTATGCTACTGGTACCGGCGAGGGAGCTAGAGACTTCTTGTCGGAGGTGTTCGCGTAGACCACAGCACTGACGATCTCGGGAAATTCTGAGATTGATGTTGCAACCGAGTTCCACATTTCTGGATCATACGCTGCAGCTGTGTCAGACACTGTAACTCAACGACAAAGCACTTATTATTTGACTTACCAGCAAGACCCACTACGTCTTTGGGTTCGCATTTATCGCTGCCTTTGAGAGCCGTTGTTGCTGCCTGCAAAGCCTCCAGGGCGTTTCCTTTCAACGCTCCTTGCTCAATAGCTACAACGGTATACCCCTCTTCAGCCCATTTTACTGGCAAAGAGGGTACTCCTTCTTCGATGGCGAGCGCTTTGTCAAGGGAGGGCACAGGAAGAATGATTCCGGGGCCAGTTCCTCGCCGTGACAGTGGTAGAAGCAGAGAGATGCCCTCCGCCACAGCCTCTAGATGATTTTGAGGCAGAGGCTTGGGAGGCTTGGTGATGTCGGCGTAAGGCATGGTTGAGAAGGCTGTGTTCTGATCGGTGTGGTACTTGAAGATAAGGTTGTAAGCCGAGGCGCACTTCAAGTCAGAATGGGTATCAAGTGCAATAAATATTCCCCGTGGCTGACATTAAGCCAACTACGCATGATCGTCCCATGTGGCGATAAGCCTCTCCAACTTATCCCCCAGTATTACTTTCCCGGACCGAGCGCCGGCCGAAATCGTGGTTTAGGTTGCGAAATGACATTCTTGATTCACACTAAATAGCGATGAACAATGCCAACTCGTAACTAACATAGCCGCTAGTAAATCAGCTCCATTCGTACGTGCCGCATTACAAACCTGCGGATGGGGAGGTTGGTGCGCGGGCCGAGCACCCACAAAGTGCAAACATCCCGGTCAACGACCCTCCCAATATCCTCAGATAAGCCATCTTCCAATGGCGCTTCACTAAGTTATCTTTTCCGTCGCTGACATACGGATTTACGGTGTTGCGGTCTTACGGGGTCTTTCTCCTCCTAGAATGATTTCTGGCTGTCATTTTCCCATCCGAGTAATTGCAACATCATACGTCTTTTCGGTTGAAATTGTCAAGCGGCAATTGCACCACCGCACTTCTCCAAGAAAAACATCGACTTTCAGTGTCAGCGCCCGGCCCCATAATTCCCGTACCCGCTCGGCCTGAACGGGCCCGCCATTGCCTTCAGTACATTATGGGCCGCCCACCGGTCAGACCGGAGGACCGGAAGCGGTCGGCTAAGGCATGCATCGCGTGCCGCTCCACCAAGAAACGATGTGACGGAGGATCGCCGTGTTTGCCTTGCGTGAATCGGGGCAACGGAGCATCGTGTGAGTACTCTGAACGCGCGAGAACGCGTCGCAGGACGGACCAGCGACAAGCCACGCCAGGGAGTTTGGAGAGTCGTAGTGATGGGCCAAGTTCACCGAGACAACGGCGCGCAAAGCCTACATCGCGAAATCGTGATGCCAATTCGAATGCCAGGGACTTGAACAAGTCGAGTGCACCTCCAGGTCCTCGGCCGGTTATGATGCACACATGCAGTGGGGAGAAGGGTAAAAACAAGAAGCCGGTCTTTTGCCCCATATCGTTCAATTCAATCAACTGACCATAATATATTCCTCAGTCTTCGTCGGCAATGCCTCAGCTATCTCGTTTCTTCAGTTTCTTAGAGGCAGCCTCAGCAACATCCTCGGTTCCAATGGCTTTACCATCAGCCATAACGGCCATCGCATGTTCGAGGCGCAGGTGCCGCTTCAGCAACCAGACAGCTTCCAGGACGACATGAGCGATGAAGAGAAACTAGAACTCATTCAACTCTTCTCAGATGCCGTGAGTACCTCTCATACGTGTGTTCATCGCAATGGCTAACCTCTACAGTCGAGCGGTCTTTTGGATCTCTTCGACAAGTCCGAGATTGACACGCTCGTGGATGCAACTCACCCTAGAGAGAAGAGCGTCAGTAGTTCCAGCACTGGCTTCGCCACAGACGTTGAGGGCCGGGTATGTTTGTACATGATGATTGCCATCGGCGCACAATGTCGAGGTCGACCTGAAGACATGCCAAAAGCATTCCGGTACTTTTCACAAGCGCGGAAGCTCTCGTTCCAGGGCTTCTTGACAGATCTCACGCTGAACATGGCGCGGGGGTTCGTGTTGATGGCCTTCTACATGTTTGGTGCCTGCCGTCGCAACGCGGCGTTCATGTATCTCGGGGTTGCGACCAAGGCGGCCTCAGTATTGGGCCTGCACATGTCTGACCAGTTCCAGTCCCTGTCGGAAGCGGAGCGAAGCTTGAGGTGAGTTATCTCGATCCCTATGTTGTCCCCTGGCCCTGACGATCCATCAAAGGTCTCGCATAGACCGCAGCATCCGACTCTTCGATGTAGTCTGCAGCTCAATTCTCGGAAGACCGACCAGCAGTCTGCCGCGCCGCAGTAAGGGGGGCTCTTCAACCAGCCTTGTCGCCGCCAACCATCGAAGCCAGTCGGTCGCAGCGGCCGGCCAGTTCTCTCCAATCATGAATCGAATAGTAGAGAAACTCACAGACAAAGGCTACCTCGGTCTTGAGGTAGCTGAAGACTTTTTAGAGGAGATCCGCGATTGGAGCAGCAACCTACCCTTGGCACTGCGCCAAGGGCTAAGACATGCATCCGCCAGAGCCCGGCCGTCGTCGGACCGAGAGACGACAATCGGCAACATTCACGTCGCTTGCACGTACTACTTCGGAATAATCACGACGACACGAGAGTTTCTCATCCAGCATATCATGCCTCAGATTGATGGTCGAGTCGAGGCGGGGATGATGACTGACGGTTGTCTTGTGAGTGAAGACAACGAAAAAACGGCGGAGCTGGCCAAGGTTTGCATCGATGCCGCCGCATACATGGCTGAGATGTGTTCCGATGCATTGGATACCGGCGTGATCATGGGAAACATGTGCATTCTCAAGTGGGTTCTACCAGTCATATCCGGGTCTGGAAAGCGCATCATGCTAATCACGATCAATTGACAGGGCTTGGCTATTTGCTGCGGGTCTCATTCTTGGCTTCTCACTTCTTGACCAAGACACAGGACCAAACAACCGCGCTGCATTTCGCAATACGCTGCGAGTACTAGAGTTCCTTGGACGTCTGAGTCCACAGGCAGGACAGTATCATCGCGTCTTAACGAGCTTCTCGCATGCTCTGGAAACTTACCGAACCCATTATTCGAGTGGACGAGACAAGTCCGCTGCTCCGTATGTCGAACGACTGCTCTCGATCAACACGTCGAGCAGCCCGGAGAGTAGCCGGCACGATGCTGAAACGCGGATCCATGCCAGAGATCACAACTACAACATGCATGCAGGAGCTATAGTCGCAGCCGAGAACCTACTCACTTCTCAATTGGATCTGGGTACACTGGACTTTGGCGGGGAAGATTTGATCTTGAGTCTTCTCTGGGAAGACGACAATGGCCTTGGCTTGGATGGGACAATGGCAATTTACTGAGGTGGGTCTCGGCTTTTGCCAAAAAAATCAGCAAACACCAGCTCACCAGCTCCAGGAAGCTGCTGGGGTAAGCACTTGCGAACTCAAACTAGAGCCATTCGGGAAAAGCGCACCAGGCTCCTACACTAGGTCAAAGGTCCCATAGCGCGCGTCTTCCTTCGACACTGAAAGGGTTTAAAGGAACAGTGACAGCCAACGTGGAGTCGCCGTTTTCAGTGCTTCCCTGTCCTGTCCCCACACTACCTAGTCAGGGGAACAGGATAAAAAGACGACGCTCGCTCTCCGGGAGATTTTAAACCGTGCCTGTGCGCCTCACCGCTCACGATACTAAACCGACTCGAAATGCCATATTGGGAACGATAATGGCGCCTTCCAACCGAGAACTCCCGGCCATCAGCTGCGCGAAGGCGGCACTCCTCCTTCTCAGCGTTTGCGTCCCTTCGGCGGCAATCCTCATTTCGACGCCAAAATCTGGCCCCAGCTCCGTGATAAGATACGCTTGGATTGCGGTCGTCCCCTTCATCGCCAGACGGTTACTCGAGCAGTTATCCGGCGCAACGACAAGTTTTGTTCTGAACAGCGTTTTTATTGGACAACTATGTCTTGTCATTCTGCAATGCTGCAATTTCCTGGTGCTCACGCGTCTCGATGCTGGAGATTTCATGAAGGGGAACATTTACGAGTCGTCGGATGGGCTTATTCGCAAACTTTACGGCGTCGTTGGGTTGATGTTCAACTTGCGAGGCATCGGCACGCCGTGGCAGATCTCACGTATCAACGCGTCTCCGCAGAGCCTTGGAAAGCACACAGAGAACGGGAAGCTGCGAAAGGGCCCGTGGGTTATGCGACAGTTGCAAGTCCTCTTCTGGCAGTATCTCTTTCTCGACTTCACGTATCTCTCTTCTTTGGACACATCGCCGGAAGATGCAGAGAAGCTCTTTGGTACTGGTAAAGAGTTCCTGTATATCAACGCCAATGGGGAGCAATGGGGAGCCCGTGTAGCGGTTGGCTTGATTTCATGGCTAGCGCCGGCCAGGGTGACTATAGACATTCTCTATCGGTTTCTATCAGTAGTTGCTGTCGTGAGTGGAATGACATCTCTGGAGGACTGGCCGCCTCTCTTTGGAAGCATTTGGGATTCGTACACAATCCGAGGCTTTTGGAGGTGAGTAAATCTCACACCGTCTTTGCGTTGGAGTCTTGCAACTCACATCATATGCAGCATCTTTTGGCACCAGCACTGCCGCTGGTTTCTCACATCAGTCAGCAACTACCTCTGCCGAGACCTGCTGCGCCTTCCTCGACCCTCACGTCTGGAGCGTTACTTCAACATCGCTTTGGTCTTCATGGGTTCGGGTCTAGTCCACGTTATGCTCGACATGTTCTGCTGGCAGCCACCCCTCAAAGCACCAACACTGGCCTTCTTTGGCTCCTTCGCTATGGCTATCATGATTGAAGACGGGGTTCAGGAAGTGTGGCGCCGCATTTCGGGTGAAGAGGATTCTAAGATCGTCCCACTGTGGCATAAGATTGTCGGCTACATTTGGGTTTCAACGTGGCTCACCGTCACCTCGCCATGGTATCTGTATCATGCCGTCCGGCAGCCTGTGGAGGTCAAGTGGTTGGTGCCGTTCAGTATTCTCAATATGATGGGGCCAGTAGCTGGGAACGTCTTGTTGTTCGGTGGCGGCCTCGTGCTGAAATACACGATTGGTGGCCAAATTTAGAACGGTGGAGGAAATGGAAAAAAACAAAAAGAAAACATTTCGTGCCCTTCGGAAACAGCAGATAAACCAGCCCAGCCTCGTGATTGGCCAGAACATGTAATTTGCCACCCACGGCTCCTGTATGCGTTGTCTTCTCGGTTGCCTACATTCTTGCCAGGTTTCAAGGGCACCAAATGATGGCCAAAAGGGAAGTGCCTGGATGCCTGGCTGCCTAGCAACGGTCAACGGTGAAATGAGGGAAACAGCCGTGAGCGACACCGATGACACCGATGGGCAATGTTTCACACTTCGCCCAGGCTTATTAGTTCAGGAGGCTTCATTGGCAACATCTTGAATATACTGATGGTGTATGGACTTTCTATGGTTCCTGCATACAGAACTAGACGTGGAGTCAATCAGAGTCTGGTTTCGTTGCATGGTGGCTGCTTGTGACACGTTGCTTGTTTCAGACACGATCTGAGATTGCCCCAAAAGCCTTTCCATTGGGCTCATGCCCTTTTGAGAAACTGCAACCTTCTCTTCGATCCCAATGCTGCGCTCCCCTCCTAATGCACGCATGCCCCGCAATATGACTTGTCGATCTTGCTCTTGGATACGCTTGAGGTAGTCTGCGCCGTGTCGTTGTGCAGTCAAATGCGTCAAAAGATTCTCCGCAGAAAGAGGCTTTAGTTTCGCCTTGGGGTTTTGATGGGTACTGCAAAGAATCCTGTCAGTCGCAACATCCAAGGTCAACGACCAAGATGACATAAACTTGCACGTGGGCGCTGATGAATGTTCCCTACCGCTGTTTCCTCCACAAGGGGAAAGCCTATGTCAAGGGACTTAGAAAATACGTACCTCATGTTCGCGTGATATTTGCTTGGCTCAAGGAATTGCGCAGTGATGACCTTGTTCCTCTCAGAATTTCAAGCCGATGATAGCAAGTTCTGGGGACAATTAATCTTTTCGGACTTGGAAAAGCCGTAAGTCTACAGCTTTATTTGTACGTCCTCGCCATGACCAAAGGTTCCGTTCAAATTACGAGGCTATCATGTTCTGTCTCGTGGCCATAGGCAATGCCGACTCATTTCAACGCTGAAGTCGACAGTCATCAGGGCACATCTAATCTGAATTTGCAATTTTGCCGCATCTACTCAGATTTAGCGACGTTGCGATAATTTCAGGGACCGCCTCCCAAAATCTCAAAACAGTTGTCGGGTTCTCCTTTTGCACTCTCAACGCCATCAAATGACGACATCATACGATAGCAGGCGAAATCCAATGCCTCAGCATTTCGCCACGCCCGTTTGCCCCCCAGGTTGGGACCACTCACACCCGTGGAGGATCAGTCGAAGTTGGTCAGCAGGCAGCGGTTCGGGGCGAGTGGCAACGAATCAAGCTGCAAAATGCGACTACTGCACCCCGCGGCCGAATAACCAGTAGATTGTCTGTAGGCTCCCACAAGCACGCTGCGAGGTATTTCTGCATTTTCAGGAAATTACAGCCAGACAGCCCCGCCACAAACTTCGCCACCAAAGAGGGGCTATGGTATGGAATACGCCGCCCCCTCTGGCGGCGCTGCCGAAACATCGGAATTTTAACCCTCATCTTTGATGAGAACCTCCCGGAGCCTCACTCAGTTCGCGTGTCTTCTCAAGCACTCTCAATCCAAAAAGAACCCTGCCTTCTCCCATGCCCATCGAGCTTTGACCTGGGTCTGCAGCTATCTACGAAATCCCAAGGACGCTTTCGGACAAGAGAATTCAACAACTCGCAACCTTTGACTCGTGTCACCCACTGGTGCCCTCTGTTTGGAAATTTTGTTCGATGACAAAGCACATGGCATGGCTGGATCATTCGACTGTTCGACATGACGATCGACTGGGACCCTGTCAAGGCGGATATTCATGATCTCTATCATGTTCGGAACAACACGCTCGACGATGTCATCAGAATCATACGTGGGCGGCATGGATTCAACGCCTCGTAAGTTGGTGTTCTTAGCAACTATAGGCGCAATTGGCAACCTACTTACTATGATGCTCACAGAGAACGTTCGTACCGCAGCAAGCTACAAGAGTGGGGGCTTAGGAGATATCGTGCCGAATCCAACCCAGCCGCGTCCTTGGGAACGAGGCCTTTTGGGCGCCGTCGCAGTACAGCTACATCAACAGTTCCGAGGTGATTGATACCTTCTCTTGATTCTCTTAGAAGACTTCATTTAACTCATTCTTCGGAAAGTCTTTCGCGAAGGGTATCGTCTACTTCGAACAGCAGCGGTAGTATCAGCTACGACAGCACAAACTCAACACCATCAGCAATCAATGCCACGCCTGAGTTCTCCTTCAACTTTCCTGATCCATCAAGCGACATCTACACTGGAGGAGATGACAAAACGGAGCTGCACAACGCCATCATTAGTCAAGACAGCCAGAAAGTCCAATGTCTTCTCGACCGCGGTACTCCTGTGGATACCAAAGACACTGCTGAGAATGAGCCTCTTCACAACGCCGTTGGTAAAGGGTCTGAAATCATTGTCCATCATTTGATTAGATTCGGCGCTGATGTGAATGCTAGGGGGCACCTTGGACAGTGTCCTCTGCATGCGGCTGTGTCAAACAGTGCCAATCTGGCAATTTTGTTAGAGGCTGGGGCAAAGCCATTGTTGCAAGATCACCATGGAAACACACCCCTTCATACAGCACTACTCCCAGCCATTGTGGACTCAGATCCCGCATCGATTGCTTCTTCTATCGAAGTACTGATGCGCTCAGCCTGCGATTTCAATATTCCTAATCACAGCGGGGCAACGCCTTTCCACTTGCTCGTTGGACATCAGCACGCACATACCTCACAATTTTCATCGTGTTTGGAACACTTTCTTTCCCACGGAGCCGACATCGCATTAGAACTGCCCAATGGAACAACACCGTTGCAGGCTTACCTGGCCAATATCGGCAGAATCCAAGCAACAGCATCGTTCTTGCATGAGGAACAATATGCCAGCGAGATCCAACTCTTTATAGAGAAAGGGGCAAATCCGGAAACACTTCTCCCTTGCGGTACGCCTCTTGTTCCCGGATATTTCAAATATTGGCCAGGCTTTCACTCCAATGCGACCTTCGCCCTGTCAGAAGCCTTTTGTAGGGTTGCGAGGCTTTCGCCTATATCAGGAAGCGCCACCACAGCCAGGAACTCTGTGTTACATGAGCTGTTGGAGCACCCAATATTATCGAAGCGATCTCCGGTTCGAAACTGTGTGCAGATTTTGCTCCAGCGAGGGGCTGATCCGAATAAGCCGAACGCTAAGGGCGCAACTCCATTGCAGTTGCTGGTTTCCAACACTCAAAGCCATTCTTCTGCGATCTTAGGGACTGCGGCATGCATGTTGCATCATCATGCAAATCCTTGGTTACGGGACTCGTCAGGGAATAGCGCAATCTCTGTAGCTGCGACTTCCAAGAAGGCCGGCAAGCTCCTTCTGCTGTTACTGCAATCAGACTTGGAATTCCTCGAAGCAAGTAGTGAATCATGCGAAGACGAAGCCGATTCTCAGTGGCGTGACCGTTGGCCTATGTGGGAACAAGCGGCGTTGGTAGCGAGCTGGGATGAAGCTCTGGGCACAATTGAAGGTTCCGTTAGTTGTTTGAAGGAGCCATGCGCTGGAGCCTTGAACAGAGCCATTCTGAGGACTTTGGCTGAAAAGCATTTGAGAAAGGCAGACCAAATGTTTAAAGGCGAACTTGAGGAGAGATCAAAGAGACGTAGATATCTCACACGTATTCTCAGCGATTGTTGGGATAGAAAGATTGACGTCGATGTTCAGTATTTCCATGAATTGATCCTACACAGTCGCTGAGTTGCCCGTCACTAGAAAAGGGCTTGCGACCGTGGACGTGCTTTCAGAGCGTCATGATTGTACAATACAAATGAAGTACTCGTGTAATCCATTCCACCTGAGACCTCCTGGCTGACTGTGAGACCAACGCTGTTGAAGGCGAGAAGCAACCGCTGCACATTCGTCTCTGAATATCCATGGATCTCTGCTGGGACCGCGTCGATATAATAATTATGTTGGCAAGGATGCTAGCGGCATCCAAGCGGAACGCCCTTTCTAGCAAAGGCATTGCTCCCATAAAGCAATTCTCCATGGCCATACCGACACTGTGTACCTATTTGATAGAAGCATTCTCTCTGGAGTGTCATGCTGCAATCAGTCCATTTCTCAAAGACGGGCAGTTGAGGGGTTGCCGGGACGGGCTTTGGATGATTTGTTCCCAGCGGGACAGTCTTTGCCCTCTTGGGAACATAACAATGAGGTCTTCTCGGTCTCACTCGAACGATAAGAATATTCGAAACTCCAAGGGCTACTCTTAAGTAGACAGAAAAAGAGGCACAGTGTTGAAGGCAACAGCTAATTCTAGATCGACCGGTGAAGCTTCGTATTGAAGGAAAAAGATTCCATTGCGCCGCCTTAGATTGCCCGAATTCTCGTAGCTCAGGTGTCTATTTGAGAGCAAAGGACGTCGTCTGAAACTTTACCTTCCTATTCGGCCGCTTCCACTCGCCATGCATAAGTCCATGCACGTAGCATTCCCCTACCAAGGAATACAGACCGTCTTCGTTAAGCCGCAGTACAAAAGGTACGCGGCCTCCTTCAAACATACAGATGACGTCTCCTTCGCGCGCAGAATCTGGAGTAGAAATGAAACTACCGTTATCTGCAATGCCAAAGCGCCGCCCTCTATGCCAAAACCTGTAGCTTGAAATCACAGCTGCTGCACTCTCCGGTATTTTTGCAGCATCGTATGCGAAGGTTTTGTTGATGCCCTCCTTCACAGCTCGAATCAACCTTCGATGACTATCCGATATTCTGGCAGATGAGGCATTTGGAGAATTGGTGTTTGACTCGGGCATACTACCCGCGGTGTTGCGTCGTGGGTGTCTTGTTTCGGGTTCGACGAATCGATGCCAAAAGTCGTCATGACATTGCAAAGATTTTAACATTTGGCGATGAGATAGATTAGCATCAGCCTTAGCAGCCTTGCTGTACGATCTCTCCAGATTTCGGTTGAGATTCGAACTCCTTCGGAAGTCCTCATCATCCTGTTTAAGCTTCATATGAAGGAATTTGTTGAATGATGCTCAAAACCCATTTCCAACTTCATCTCCTACAACAAAGCTCAAATCCCGCTCGACAGCCATTGTGGTATCACAGATGATTGCTCTCCAAGCGCAGTCAAATAAGATGGCCAGTTGACTGTCTGTCTGACTCTCAAGCATCACGCTGAATACAATTTCCCAACAATCGCGTAGCCACTTCTGTGAGGGCTCGAGTGCGTCTTTCGGCGAGATTGTTATATCCGTGATGAGTTGACCAGACGACCTGTCAGTTAAACGGGAAACCGTGCTAACATATTTCCCTTTCAAGTGAAGTACATGTCCGGCATGAGAGACTTTGATCGGCGGTAGTTTGGCCAGCAGAGATCGGTCTCGCCAGTCTGTCCACCCCGCACATACAGGGTTGTGAACGTCAGTGTGGAAGAACTGCAGCTTTTCAATGCGACCGTCCTCGTTGGCTTTCAGCATTGTAAGCCATTCCTCCAAGTAGTTGAAAACATTGTAGAAGTTATCCTTGCTGTAGTTGTAACCATGGGGCAGCTTCTGGAAAGGCGTGAATGTTTTTGACTGTGTAAGATCGGGAATCCAGCTGGGTAGGTCATCCATGTGAGTTTCACTCAGTGGAGTGCGGCCTCCTCCGAAGAGAAGATGCCAAAATTCCGTTTCCGAATGAGATACCAAAGGACAAGCTGACGGTAGACAACATCTGTGGACAGATCGTACCGCGGGAAGACTTCTACATCCTGCTCCTGAACGTCGCTTGCTATGCCAACGAGCGCAAATATCTTATCTCTGGGATCAGTGGCCTTGAAGTCTCTAGTAAGAAAGAGAAGCTCCACCAAGCTTGCTCCACCGGCCCTCCAGGCACTCGAGTAACTCTGTCTTCGTCCAGGCTGCTTGAATCGCCTTTTTTGAACGTTCTCGTAGCGACTGCGAATATCGTCCAAAATTTCTGCATGGTCGAGATGGTCGTCCTGATTTGTCTTGGATTTTGCCCTGATTTCTTTCAATGCTAATCGACTTTGGCGTACGTATAGGTCCCAAGGGGCCATTCGTTTGCCCACAGTCACAACAGGGTCGGCTGCGCGCGCCAGCTCCTGAACACACCAAACCCGACTGAACCATGGTGCAGACATAAGATGTTGAATCAAGTTCAGTTGATATAGCTGACCTCTCATCAATAGCCCAAAGGCTTTCTCCAGATCACTGCCATAGCCAAGCCATATCAGTACGCGTCGCGCACCCGCATATATTTCTCCCATAGTGTTAACTTGGTGTGCTTTCTCCAAGTTGTCAGCTTGATTGATACACAGGGCATCCACCCAGAGGATTCGAGGCTCGTAAACGTGACGAAATGAGTGTAGGGCTTGATATAGATTCAGCGAAATTACCCTTGGTTGCCCATCGCACTGAATCAGCTTTGGGACTGTTAGATCACGCCAAGCATACGAAACGGCCTCGTAGGTTGTTATGTTATGGTGCCCTTCCCAAGCAGGTACCCAAAGGTGGGGCTTGGAATCCCTCTCGATTTCGACTCCAGAGAAGCTCCCGGGATATTCGGAATGCATAGGCTCTCTATGCAACGTTGCTCTTTTCTAGGTGCACTCAACTAGCTGGTCCTCGTCTCCAGGATGTAAGATAAGAACACGAGTTTGGAATGGCTCATTGAGAGGCGCATACCTGAGGCCCTGTTCTACTTCAATATCTTGTCGCCTCTGTTGTGTTGGTTCATGGAAAACCCATAATGGGTTAGTCCATATAGTTGGTATTGTCGGATTATACAAGGCTGCCTCGGGGCTTTCTGTACTGGAGAATGAGGCTGCGAGAACCATACTGCCAACGCCCCCGAGGAACAAGAACCCATTAACGACATATTCGATAACATTGCTTCTTCTCGATTGATGGCCGGGATATGGTTTTCTGACTGCAATACATTCTTTGTTGAGCTTCAAACCGTGGCCTCCCAGTTCTCGCCAATGGATTGGTGCGATGCAGCGCTTGAATTGCGAAGCGCTCTTTGAGAGTAATCGACAAGATGGTTTTGCCGCAAACGCCAGTCGAAAAGGTATACGACGTAGAAAAGGCCCATGCCGAAGATATTGCGCAACCATGGGGAACATTTGTTGTTGACAAAGATAGCGGGGTTTCCGGGGTTTGCAAGAAGGGGACATCGACAGCTTTATTAATCATCGGCGGTGCTTCGCATGACGTGTTAATTGAGAATTGGTCAGCTTACCCCCCTCTCCTTCCCCCCTTCCAAGTTTGCTGCCCCAGACCTTTCCGATGATCAATGATAGTCGTACTGCATAGAGTCGACCAATCGAAGCCGCGAATGTACACAATGCCTTGTAGATATGTGATTGCTGAGAAAGTTTGATTGATGTAGACACTGAACATTCCACGAGCTTAGTTGTCCTAAGCAATTGCATTCCTTGCGCTACCGTATGTACCTTGGAAAGCAAAGTACCCATGATTTCAATTCGAGAAGTCATATCTCTGACGAACGTTGAGTTCAGCCCTCGCCGCTAAGGCCTAAATACCACATTTCAACAGCAAGAGCAATAATGATAACAACACTCCATTTCAATTTTGGAGATACGGCACATCAATCATTTTCGCTCCCCAGTACTCAGCTATGCATATTCAAGGTGGCTTCCGTGGTTCGTCAAGCACTGATCTTCTCAAAGTCAGAAATCTTCTCCGACGGGTTAGGCCTTAGGTTCATTATTTCGGTTAATGGCCCCGTTCAAGGAAGCGAAACTCCTGTCCTTAACAACGCATTTTGGACCAACAACGGCGACGATTGCAAGACTGATTTCCCCGCCTTCGAACCGAGAAGCCTTGATTGTTATAAAACCTACTAAAGAGCGACTGAAAGATATTTTTGATGCAACCTCCGGCGACGATCCATTCGTCCAAGAACCCCAAACGCCTCTCCCCAAAACCCAGACAACGCTATCCAATGCTGAATGCACCTTGACCCGTTTGTTTCATTATTCGTATTAACCGTCAAATCATCCCTGGAAACTTTGCGGGGTCCTGCTGAAGCTGAATGGCCTCCAAGAGCGTTGTCGCGGCGCAGGCTTCGTCGCCCCCGCCATCGTAGCTAAGAAGGCGGGGGACAGATCAGCTCCCGACATTGTGATCTCCGCGCTCTTGGACTTCTTCTTCCGCTCCTGCTTCTTCGCTTTGGCTTCCTTCTCCAGCTTGAGAATCTCCTTCTGCTTGCTGCCGTCTTGTCTGAGACAAGCATCGACGACCGACCGCATTGGCATGACCTCAGCTCCAGCCATCTCCCTTGTGGGCCAGGGGAAGGTAGCAGCCATTTCCTGAAGACTAATGGGATCCATCTTCTCCAAAATGTCACGGAGATGGTACTCGAGGTTTGTCTCCTGCTCGAAAGCCCAGTCGGGACGTTGCTGAATGCGAACGGCATCGCGGCGCATTGTGCCGACCAGCCACTCCATGGCGACGTGGTGTGGAATCAGCCGGGCGTTTTCCATCAGCCAGGCCATCATGTTCGGGTCGCCGGACTGCTTGACGATGGGCAGGCTGCGGCCGCCGTGCTCGCGCTGCTGCAGCTTCTGGAGGAAGTCGTCGTACATTCCGAGAGATCCGACTTGCAGGCCGACGAGGTGGCCCCGGTTCAGAGCTTGGGCAACCTCGTCGGCCCATGCGATACCGGCCTTCATGCCTGAGTTGGCACCGCGGCCTGGCCAGAAGTGGACTGTCATGGCAGCGTCACCGGCTAGCGCGACAAGCCCATGGGGACGGTGCAGGGCGGAAGAGTCACACTGGGGCAGCTGCTCAACTGCCTTATTGATCCTGCGGACGACGATTGGGATGCGGACAATGTTGGTGACTTCGCATTCCTCAAAGCCGTAGAGCTCAAGGCCGTCGAGGATGGCCTTCCAGAGGGGACTGTTGGGGTCGCGGGACGGGGCGAACACTTGGTTCTCTTGGAACCCCTCGGGCAAACGACCGCCCACTTCTAAGCAGCTGGGCTGACCAAAGGTGCATGGGTGGCCGTCAACAGAGACCATCTGGTCCCACTCAGCTTCAGTAAGCTGCATGTTGAGGTACCCCGTGCCGTCGAAGTCGCTTGCATTGAGCAGATAACGCGTCTGGCCCATTGTCAGGAAGACGTTGATAGGCTGAGAGCGAGGTAGACCTCGGGATCTGTCGAAGGCCACCCCGAGGGCGTAGCTCTTGCCGACAACCGACTCTTGTCCCTCGAAGTAGGAACCGCGAAGCCAGGATCCGGCGCCATCCGCACCAAGCATGATGTGGAAGTCGCCATACTGTGCGAGGTTTTCCCTGCGAACCTGGCTTGCATGCAGAAAGATGAGGTCGCGGAACTGGCTGTCTTGAGCGCGACGAAGGAGACCGTCTTCGAGCTTGCGGATCTGAAGGTTGCTCGACCCTGGCCAAACTCTCTCGGGACAGCCGCCAAAGACCGCCAGTCTGGTTCGTTCACTCATGAGGTCCGTGACGGAGTCCTGGAGGGTCACGACTTGGTCGCGCCGGCGAGCGCCTGGTGGGTAGTTGACGAACGAGCTGCCGGGCTGCTGGACCCATCGACCCTCGTAGGCGTGGACTTCGACCTTGGTTCCGGCTTTCTCTGCCAGTGCAATTGCCGATGCGAGACCGGTGGGACCACCGCCAACAATCATGACCTTGAGAGGAGCGGCAGGATACGGGTATTCCACAGAATCCTCGGGTAGTTGAGGGAGGTTGCGAGCGACTGAAGGGTCGAAGAAGAAGTCGCGGACAGGCTTGGTCTTGGAAGAGATGAGCGCTTGGCTCTTGATGAGCATGAAGCGCATCCATTGCAGGAGCGGGCTTGTATTGAAGCTGGCATGGCGGTTGCTGAAAACGCGCTGTTGTACCGCAGCAGCCAGAGATGCCACATCTCTGTGCTTGGGGTTGGAGGCGATGCATCTGAGTTCGGTGTTGATGGCGACATCGTCACCGCGGTAGAAAAAGAGGAAGGCCTGGGCTCGCTCGAAACTGGACTGGCCTGCGGCCTCCCATGCAGCCTCCCATGCGCGGGGGAAGTGGATGTTGTCGAGGTCTGTGGTGGGGAACGGGAAGGATGTTCTTCTGGAAAGGTCGGGACTGGGGAAAGAGGGGGAAGATCCAGATGAGCTGGACAAGCTTCGGATGGAAGTTCTGGAAGGCATGTCGTTTATATGTGAAGGGGAATAAAAGACGATTTTTGCTAGGTCGAAGAATGAGAAACGACACAACTCAAAAGCAGAACAAAAATGGTTGTTGAAGAGTTGGGATTAGATCGAAGAAAATGCGAAAGCAATGAAGCCCGAGAAGAAACAAAGGAGAAATAGGAAATGAGATAGGAAAAGTAAACTGGAATGATAAAAAGTGCTTGATGTTCTGTAAGAAGGGAAAGTGCATTTTGACGGGAGCGTCCGTCTCACTTTATACATCGCAACAACCACCTGGGAGAAGCATCACGATAATAGCTTCAAATCCTCACCTTTGAGTCTGTACTCACGCCACAGGTTGACATGAAGGCAGTGCCAGCGAACAGGCACTGCCCACGGTAGCACACAACTCCATCCTTCGAGTCTCACCGCATCAGCCCTACAGACGGGAACAGCAAGTCGTGCTATCTCAAACGCGTGGGAAAGCGGGGGTTTGTGGCTGGTCAGCTGCATTGCATCTTGGGCTTCTTCTGCATGAATGGGGTTCGCAGTGGAGCTTGAATCGTCTCCGCCGCTGCGGCGTCCTTTCCACACACCTGATGCCCCGTACTCTGGAAGGATCGCGTGCGCGGGAAGACAAGGTTGCATGGAGGGATGTGGTCGCTTGGAGCTGACCGTCGAACGCCGCGTTTCTGCGTCAATAGTAGCAAAATGGGACGGGCGCGGAAGAAGCCCGCTGACATCGCGAAGGTGGACTCGCGGGGGCGGCTGTGTTGGCCTACTAGATGTCGGGTCGACCCGAAATAGATGGACATGAAGTTGCCCCAATGGGACGAACCGCTGCAGTCAGGTCGAGCTTGCTGGGAAGGACTTCCGTCTGAGGGAAGTCATGGCTGGACACACCTCGGCTAGATCAAGCCGTGAGGTCGCTTCTTCACCGGTCGCTGTTGGCTACTGATTGAAGATGGCCGTAAGCCCTCATCGGCAGGATCACTTGGCCTTGGGCTGCAGCGTGGGGTAGCATTCTATCTCACCCAGCACGAAGACACGTCATGTAAATTTAGTCGGGCGCAGTTGACTGGTCGTACTTACTGCCTAGACAGGCATCTGTGGCGCTGACCCTTGTGCGTGCATGCGGATATTGACTGCAAACCGGCGGACAGTAATTTTCGCGGTCAAAAACTTGGGATAACGTTCATTGTGCTTCGCTTTCTAGGGCAGTGCTTTCGACTCATGCCGCAGCCTATGAGTGGCTGAGATAGGCAGCATCATTCAAGGAAATGTTTCCTAAACTTCGAACAGAGATTGCCGCCGCAAGAGGTACTGATGGATCCGTCTTGTTCGTGAGACGCTGTGGGGGCTTCCACGATGGTGTTGTTGTTGCAGTTGTCAGCTTCTGCGGGAAGATCGGCAGGAACACAATTCGATGCAGTCCAATCATGTCGACGCTCCTGCTGACGCCGTTGCCAACCAATGTCCAGCATGTGAGACAATTGCACAGCAAATCGCTATGTTTGTTGATTGCCCAAGCCTCTGCCCGACCTCCATCCACCATGCTTTGCTTTGCGTCCACGCAGAGTAAAGCGGAATTTCGGCAGCTGGTCGTCTTACATGTAGCCCTCCGCCCCCACAACAGCTTCGTAGCAACACCTGATGAATGCATCGAGTCAGTTTGCGTGTAGCACTTTCGACACAACGGTTGGCGGTGTCGGACTTTTGAGCATGAGTCCAACTGATCACGTTATGTCAGACTACTCTCCCAAAACGACACAGCGAGCGCGAATTTATCTTGAAAGAGAAGAGATTGGGTATCTTGAATGGTATAGTACACGGAGTCAATGCTCGAGACGATGAGAAATCAGGTTTAGGCCATTGCCAGTTCGTTGTTCGGTAGCCTGGTAGGTGCCTGAGCCATTATTAGCAAAAGGAATCATGGCATAGCTACCGAACCAACCTCCAGCTCCGTACTATCCGCCATCAATTTTCGGAACCCGATTCTAACGCCTTCGATAACTGCTAACAAGGGGGCGCACCTCACAGCGCCTGTTCTGGCTGCGCGGGAGCCGCCACGGATTGCCTGGGAGCCTCCAGTTATGAATCCTGCTCCAATTGCGTTCCATGCATCTGCTTTTTGACGTATCCCCTTGATCGCGCAATCGTATGTGCTGTACATGCCACCCCAGACGCCAAAGTTACCTGTTACCACAGGGGTACGCATCTTGATCGCAGAGATAGCGCCGATTCGTCTCTCGTCGTATAAACTGTGACGGACGACCCTGATTCCATGTCAGACTGCTCCACCGATACCCCGGAAAGATGTGAGTTATAGAAACTAATCAGCACGAAAAGGGAGGACTTCACTCAAGTCACTATACCTATAGTCGACCGGTCACCATCTTCGATAGCAACACTGTGCTCTGCATCAAGACCGTTGTGTTATTGTTGAGCTTTTACCAACAAGCCTCCGAGCTCATCAACAGTATTGTGCTTACCATATGGCTGTTCGTGGTTGGCCCGGATATCGTGTGCTTCTGGCGCGCATATTAGCCTAACTCAGCTTATAAAGCCTAGGTGCTGGTGGCAGAGGCAAGGGATCGTCTCAACATCTCCAGCAAAATTACTAAAGTCACCATCATGTGTCTATTTTAAGCGTTCTTTCGGAACTTCCGGTCTGGAGAATCTTCCCTGTGATGTTCTAAGATTGGTTTACAAGCGACGTGGCGCAAGAGGAAAAGTTTGACTTGTCGCATGGCAACTATACGACTTCTTAACTGGCACCGCAAGACAATAATAAAGTTGAGGTGTCGTAGCCTTTTCTGCGCGCTGCAATTCAGTCTGGAGATCAGATGGAACCTCAATGCTCGCCCTATGCTGTGGGTCCGATCTTCGGATCCGATCTTCGGATCCGAGCCGCTAATTGGTGCCGGCCCCAATCACGAGATCAAAAAGGTGAATTGGAGGAACAAAATAAAACAGAACCGAGTGGCATAAAGAACATCCGAGATGGAGGTTCGAACCAAAGGCCCTAGCCTCACACATAGAAGTGTCAATCCCATAGCCTCAGTAACCCCTCAGACCACAGACGACCAGTCACCTATACATCTGTGGAAGGGGAATGACAGAGTGCCATTCACCGATACAAGTACCACCGGGCACACACAACCTTCCCCCCAAAACGTATCGCTAGACTTCCACGCGACGAAAGGGTTTCGATGATTGAACATAAAGAAATGTCATTGCCTATGACCATCGGGATAATGATCCCCGGTATCTGTCTTAGAAAAAAGGAAACCCTGAACTCCGTCCAGCCCTTTCGTTGAGGGCGTCATGCCATGACGAGTGCCAACCCCCATCCCCAACGCCAATGTCGTGAAATGCCAATAATCCATCATTTATCCAACAGAATCTCCAATCCCCTCCTTAGCAGACATCCAACGTAGGGCACGCCGACTCCACAATCCTCAACGCGTGGTTCGGCTTCACCATGCGCTGGAAGGTACTCGCGCCCCTCTTCTCGTTCCTCTTCACCTTCGCCGTCTGCTCTCCACCCCCCAGCAACTGCTCCCTCTCCTTCTCCACAACTGCGTCGACAAACGCAAGCTTCTCCCGCGCGTCCGCCGCCGCAATCTTCGCAGCCTCCTGGATCGCGCGCTCGCTGAGCGTAAACGGCGAGTGGAAGAGGTAATCGCCCGGCGTGTCGCAGGCAGAGAACCCGCCGTCGACCTCGGGCGTCTCGCTCGTCTTGGCCCAGATGCACGGCGTCCACGTCTCGGCGAAGTACACGCCCCGGTCCTGCTCGGTCCGGTTCCCGCGGCCGACGGAGTCCGTCAGCCCGTGCTGTCGCATCTGACGCTCGACGATGGCTTCCCTGACGAACTCGGCGTGGTTCACCTGCGCGCCCACGCGGCGGGGAAAGGGGACGCGGAGGGCGTCACCTTCGGCGGGGGGCTCCATGCCCTTCACAGCGCGGCGGAGCTTGGGTGACCGGCGTTGGCTGGCGGGGATGTACCCGAACTGGCCGCGCTCCTCGCCCTCCTTGGGCTGCGGGTCGGCGGTGCGCGTCCACTCGTCCAGCCGACCGCGGATCTCGGAGTTCCAGCGCGAGGTGAGGTGTGCGGCGTTGGTCATCTGCTCCGCCTTGGTGTGCGGGCCCGGCGGGCTCTGTCTCTGCGCGTGCCACCCGGGGGTAAGAGAAACGTCGAAGATCTCGGGGATGACGACCCTGAAGTTCTCCACCTCGCGCTCGTCAACCTCGCCACCCTCCGTGTCCATCGCGTTCAGCTTGTCGATGAGCTCAGCGCCCTGGTAGGCCCAGAAGTCGGAGAAGGCGACCGAGTTGGTGTCGAGAGATGCCTGGTAGACGCGCTCGACCTGCGCGAAGAGGGCGCGCACGGCGAGGTCGACGATGCCCTGGCCGAGGTCGCGGGGGAGGGCGGCGAGCGTCCAGACGTCCCAGGTGCCGAAGCTGAAGACCCAGATGGTCTCCTTGGGGAGGTAGCGCTCCTGGGGCTGGGCGAGGAACTGGTCGACCTGGGCGGCGAGGTCGGCGATGGCGCCGGCGAGGGGGAACTGGTCGAGGATGAAGTCGTAGTCGTAGCCGGGCGCCTTCTCCTGCTCGAGCTCGCGGAGGACCTTTTGGAGGGTCTCGTTGTAGTGCTCGTGGGCGGTGAGAGCCTGCGCGGGGAGGCTGATCTTGGGGACGAAGGAGTGGTGGGCGGAGCAGCCGAGCTGGGCCATGTCAGTTACACGAGAATCTCCGGAATGCTGGAACAGCTTACCTCCTCGCAGAACATCTCGGTCCACCCCTTGCCCTTGCCAGTGACAGGCGTCGCAATATCGGGAGATCCAAAGGCGACAACTCTCACACCACCAGCCAGGTTAGCATCCTCTGAACTGCCGCCGAACGGCGACCACGACCACTTTGGTGCGTTCATAAGGTCTGATGATGACGAGGTGAAAAATCTGCCCAGAACGATGAGGGCGAAGAGGGCGAGGATGACTTGGATAACGAAGCGCGGTCCGCCGCGGAGCACCCGTGTTGAGATGAAGCCAAGCAGCGTCTTGAGGCTCAGGTTACAGTCGAACGGGCTTCCGCCGCTGAGACCGGACGGGGAGGAGGACCGCCGCTCGTGGCGGGGGAGTTCTTTCGACATGGTTTTTGTGGTATCGATATGTCGGTTTGGTGTTTTGGCGAGGCCCTCAATATGGGAATTTTCGTCGGTTTTTGATGTGGTGATGAGTATCAAAGGTCCAAAGAAGGCGTCGTCCGGGGATGTTCTTTCTTCGATTCTTCCTTCCCTTTCTTTTTCCCAACAAATCAATCTGCTTTGATGCCTTCGCTGAGTCGTCGATGCTTAGTCGTCGATGTTCCTCTCTATTCCTCTATACCGCGCGGTAACACCTCAGCTGCCCGAATGGGAAGCCTGTCGTGTGCTGACGTTACAACGTTTATGGTGGTACAGTGCCAAGCCGGCAGTCGAGAGACAACAAAAAGTCAATTGCTGCCAAGAAAAGCGAGCCGGGCGGGACTGGGGGAATGTTTGGGCTGGCGACCGGATGATCTCGAAGCCTTTTTTGTTCGGTCTGGGGTAACTTTCTAGAATAAAAAAACAGAACAAACAAAGAAAAGAAGGAAGAGAGTTGCAAGAAGGGATCGTCACTGTGGGCGGGTATGCAGTGAATAAGGGTTTTGTTCAGAAGGATTGGCAGCAACGGAACATGGCAGAGAGCCGACGAAGACGGGGAAGATGGTGACTTCAAAAAGGGCCCTCAGACCCTCACTCGGCGCGCATCAGACCAGGGAGGGGGAGGGAGGGGGGCATATGGTGTGGTTCCCTTCTCCAGTCTTTTTTCCTCTTACTTCCCCGTCCCTCTTACGAAGCGGGATGTGGCCCAGCAGCGTTTTTGTTCTGGGCGCAGTAGCTACGGTACGCGTACGTGGTGTACATACATACAACCCGTCTCCTCGTCGGCAGGCTACGGCTACGGCTACGGGGAGAATGATACCAAAGGCCTATTTAGCGCTCATTGCTATTTGGAGGAGAAGCCGCAAGGAGACATTCACCGTCATCCCGGCCGCATACAGACAGTGATTGGACGGGGGAGAAGAGCGGGAGAGGCTTTCGCCAGGCGTCTGATGGCTTGTGCTGCCTCCGAACGTCGACAATCCCTAAACCTGGGATGAACCGGGGAGCGAGCTCCAGTTGCTGCGGTGGTGGACGTTGCTGAACATCCTTGCTTTGATGTGCAGTCGTCGTAAGCTCAGTGGGGACCGTCATCTGAACGGGGGGTGAGGGTGAACGTCTGTGTGGCTGCGGCTTTGCTTTCCCAGGTGCCAGGGCCCTGCGACGGGGGTCAGCCGGGCGGGAGAACCGTATGCAACGGCGGATTGACGAGGAGAATCAGGGGGTTTTGCAGACAGACGACGGGAACACGACGTACATCCGTCAGAGAGGCTGGCGGGTTGGCGGCAGGCACACAACATTGAGTGGTTCAGGTCTCCATTGTTGTGGTTGCTTTATGGATGGATGTACTCTCTTGTGTGCGTGTGCTGTGTTTCGATTCCGTTGTATCCGTGTTACCATTTCCTGGGCGTTCCGCCGGCCCTGAAGAGGCGCTTGTCTTGGACAGTAGCGCGTACGAATACCCTTTTTTTCCTTCTAAAGAAGTCGGCGTGGCTGGAGTCTAGTCTGCTTCCGGGCTTGAACGGCTGCCGATTGCCGGGAATGAAGAACACGTATTATTGCCGTCTGGACAACGCGCAACCTCCCGGGTCTGCATTAACAAGAGGAGAGAGAAGCAGCAGGCTCATCGTCATCATGCTGCAAAATACGCATCGCCGGGTCATGACTTGCCAAGGTCCACATCCCGAAGGTTCCCCACGTCCGCTGCGCGGCAACTCCATTTCCCGCCCAAATGGATGTGATGGGTTCATTCACTGCCACTGCCCATCACTCCGGTGTACGGCAACACGTCACGCGAGTACCTCCGCTGTTGAGTCAAGACCGTATCGACGAAAAGAAAGGAGGATGGCAGCGCGAGATATTGCCGATGCACCTCCAGGGTTCTTTGCAAAACCCAAAATCGCAGTTTAAAATTGAGCTTCGGTCTGTGGCGCTCGTGTGCTTCCCCAAAGAACATGGCTATTAGGGGCGGTCTTCACTCTTGAGCCTTCAGTCTTGACAAGCTTGGCTGGCTCCTTGGGAATGTTTGTATGCAGTAATAGATCAGCGACCAACCGTCTCATCCCGAGCTAACCGGATAGCCGCCGCCGAGACTTGCTTCCACCATCTCCAGAGCCAACTCCCCAAAAAGCCAGCCTGCGCTTCTGTGCGGCTGGATCGCGAAATGGCTTGACGCCTTACAGGCCGTGTGCCGTCCTCATTCCCATCAATCCCCTCCTAGAAACGGTGTAGATACGAACCCAAGCCCAACCCAGGAATACCAGCCAAGCCGGTCCCAGCTCACCGTCACCGTCCATGCCACTCTACCGCAGCATGCTGCCCCCTACCAAACAAGTGTTGCGCCATCGCGCCCTGTGCCTGTGCCGTTTGCCGGGGGCTAAAGCCATGGGGCGAACCCGAGCCGAGCAACCAAAGAACCAAACGCCTCTTCGACCCCTGCCCGTCCAAGAGTCTCAGCACACGTCATTCTGGGCTCCTCTCTCGCTCTCCCAAGCACGAAAAAAATGTCCGCCGCCGCGCCGCCCAACCAGAAAACTCGCTCACGCAGAAACCGGGGGAGTCGGGAAACATGCAAATTCGCTAACGCACCTCAGAAGCAGAAGCCCGCCCAAGACATTTAGCGACCCAGGCAACATTCTCGTCTGGTGCAACAGGATGTCTGGACGGGTTCCACAACGGTTCTTTTTGAAACAAACGTTGGGCGAGACAGATTGACGCAGTGGTGAATGCTTCAAGAACCAGCCATTTTCCACGTCAGCTTTCACCCTTCCGTCCGTCTTTCCAATCTTTCGTCTTCCCACCGCTTTCTTCCTCGCCTTGCCTCCCTGCGAGGTTTTCCTCAATTCGGTCGTCCCGTCCGGAGGAAAGGGTCTTGGCCATTGAGGACGCCGCCCGCTCGGTCATGCGCCGCTGCCGTGGTTCGCCCACTTTCCGGCTCAATTTAGTGGCTTCTGTTGCGTGTAATCCTCCGGCGTCGTCGTCACTCTGCCTCCGCGAATCCAAGAGGGTTTCCCCCTTCACTTTATCTCCGTTACATTGTCACGGCGGGCGTCAAAGATGAAGAGGCTCAGCTTAATGTTTTGTTTTAGTCCGTGATCGCGCGCAAACAAACACAATGCTCGAAGCTATGTACACATCCGGTCCCATTCCCACAAAAAGAAGCTCAGCCCGCCGTCCACGTCGCCCTCAATCTAAAGGAGAAACCCTAAAAAAAATCTCCCGCCCATCGTCCCCCTGATCCCCGACATTGGGATTCCCGTTCCCGCTGCGACATGCCAAACTCCACAAACCATGGATCTTTGCCTCAATTCTCCGCTGCTGGCAGCCCTCTTTTCATATCGCGTTGTTTCTTTCGCGGTTGCAACCCGAAGTCCATTTTTAGAACAAAGAGAAGGGGAAAAGCCTAGAACGCCCCCTCTAGATACATTCCGGACACGGCGAGCCCCAGGGCCGTCGTGAAGGGGTACTTCTGCGGGAAGCCGGGCCCGCCGAACTCGGGATCGAGGCCGTCCGTCCCCGGATACAACAGCGACGCCCACCCGGCCACCCAGTAGATGGACCCGAGGAACCCCGCGATGCGGAACGACTCCTTGGCCATTTCGGGCGACGTGGTGGGCCGCCAGGTAAAGAAGAGCGTGGCGAGGCCGAGGATCAGGGAGAGCGTCATCGTCTGGGCGTTGTGGAATCTGCCAACGGCATTTAGTAGCTGTGCGACCTGATGAACGGCACCTGCAGCGAGACATGGACTTACTTGGCGTGCGGAGGCCATCTTGGATTGTGGATGTGCGTCTCGTTCCAATCGGCAAGATACGCGCCGAAGAGCAGCAGGATGCCGTCAAGGGTAAGCAGGACGCGGCCAAACATCTTGCAGGTAATGTATGTGCGTGTAAGTGTATTCTCACGTAAGTTGAGCGCCGTTTACTTCTGCAGCCTTGAACTGCCAAGCACCAATTGAGTTGCGGAAAGTCTGCCCAACCTCACAAACGGCGTCAAAATCGCAGAGGGCTGCATGCTCTCTTTAAACGGCCCCCGCCAACGTCATCTGCAGAAGGCGTCCGATCTTTGACAGAGCAGAAACATGTCTTGCAGGAGAAGCCGCTAAACCAGACACTTGTTCTTTTTTCCCACGCGCAGAGTTCGCGCTCCGACGAGGGCCGCCTGAGTCGCCTTTCCCATGGCGCGAGCGCGTTCGTTGGCCCCTCAATGCCGGACTTTGGGGATCTCCGGTAGTTCCGGGCCCGGTCCCGATGAGGCAGTGGATGTCGCGCTTCGGAGCCGGGACGACTTCGGATGGCGATGGATGTTTACAAATACGCTGCTGGCGAGTACGGCAACCGCACGGGTGATGGTGTGTTTGAAGGAGTGGTCTTTCTCGATCACCGAGAGATTCGGTTCGGATTACGCGACTTTGCAAATGAAAAGACCAACTTCGTGCTTGCGGGTGACCTATCGTACAAATTCTTCGGTGTTTTTCATAATGTGCGAAGTCGCGAAGGGATTCAATCCGACGGGCGAAGGGCACGAACGGGACCGAGACTAACTGCTAAGTCATGGGAAATGCTACGCTATCGTTCACTTATGGAACTGGATTGGTCATTCTAGCCGGGCCGCTCCGTCTATCTGAGTTGTTCCGTTCCAAGATCTTTCCAGCAGGTCGCTTAAAGGAATCTTCATTTCATTGGAATGCTTTTGATTGGTTTGCGATGCTGCTGTAGTCTGTCCCGCTCCGTCTCGTTCGCCGGTCGGCTTCGGCTCCGATGCGGAACAGGTCTCGCCGGCGGCAGCGGCGCCGCAATGGGCTCCGCTCCGGCCCAAGAATCGGATTCTGCCAGAGCAAGCTACTGAGCAGGATTGACACTATATCCAGCTCCTTTGTCAGCAGTTCAGCATGAAAGTTGAGCAGAGTTGCATATGTACAAGCAAAGACGTCCGACGCCTTACAGTGTTTCACCCTTGCGATCGGACTAGTTTGGGGCCAGTAGGTTTGTTGAACTTCTTATTCACAGACATCTTCAATTTCTCTTCAAAAGCTCAATAATCCCCCGAGAGCATCAAATCATATGTGTAGTCATTTCACCAGCTCACAGGTTCCATTTCTCAAGCCGGAGTAGAAGCTTAGTGTAGTCGGTTTGCAGAGAGGAAGAGATCAATTTCTCCCTCTGCAAGATGCACTCTCGGACATGGGTTGGGGAAGTGGTCGTGCGGCCGCAAGGTCATGACGCCATCAAAACATCAAACATCGGCAGCCGGGAAGCTCATCCCTACAACAAGGCTCAAGCTCCCAGTACCTTGTTGTCGAGCTTCTTTTGACCTCTCACTCATAAGATCTCTTCTGTCGCTGAGATCTATACCATTTCACATCATCTCACATCCAAAGCATCACAATGGCCACAAGAAAAGTCCTCATCCTCGGCGCGACCGGCAAACAAGGCTCCGCCGTCATCGACGGCCTCCTCAACCTCCCGCGCGCCAGCCCTTCCCTCGAACTCCTCGCACTCACTCGAAACCCCGCCTCGGCCAAGCTCAAATCACTCTCCGAGGCCGCCAAACCCAAGGGCATCTCCCTCGTCCCCGTCGAAGGCGACCTCAAGTCGCCCATCCCCGTCTTCCGCGCGCACCCGCGCATCGACACCTCCTTCATCGTCACGACCCCCGGGAATGAGCACGTCGTCGGCAAGGCCTGGGTCGACGCCTCCATCGACGCCGGCGCGACGCAGATCGTGCTCACCTCCGTCGACCGCGGCGGCGAGGACAAGTCCTGGGAGAACCCCACTGACGTCCCGCACTTCTACCAGAAGCACGAGATCGAGGTGCACCTGCGCGACCGCGCCGACGAGCTGGAGAAGAGCGGGCGCCGGCTGAGGTGGACCATCCTGCGGCCCACGGCGTTCCTGGACAACACCAACCCGGGCATGTTCGGCAAGGTGTTTGCGTCGATGTGGTCCACCCTCCCGGCCGACCGCTCCCTTCAGTTTGTTTCTGTGAGAGACATCGGCCTGTTTGCCGCCCGGGCGATTGCGGAGCCGGAGAGGTGGGACCGCCGGGCGCTGTCGCTGGCCGGCGAGGACATCACCTACGCCAAGGCCCGGGAGGTCTTTAAGAGGGTTGTTGGCAGTGAGATGCCGCAGACGTATGGGTTCTTCGGGCGGGGCATGATGTGGGCGATTAACGACGTGGGAAGGATGTTTGAGTTCTTTAAGAGAGAAGGCTATGGGGCGGACATCCAGATGTTGAGAAAGGAAGAGCCCAGATTGCAGGACTTTGAGACTTGGCTGAAGGAGAGCAGTGAATGGAAGAATGAGAAAAGCGGTATGTAAGATTGTCAGAACATGGTGGGTTGGGAGTTATCTGGGCGTTGATCGTGTCTCACTCAGTCCGTGGAAGGCTGGGATAAATTCTTAATCAAACTGATCGTTTTCGCGGGCCATGAACACGATTCTCGCGGTGCCTTGAGTGTGAAGTTCGCGAAGCCTCACGGTCTGCCTTCTACTGATCGGCCGGATTGCCATCTCACAGCCCCAAGGCATCAATCGCCTCCCATCGCTTCTGCGGAGTAATCCAGCAAATAGCTCCTTGCAAAGACTGTAGGGCAGAACGGGCGGAGCCATGTGTCACGATAAGTCGACCACTCTTGACCAGCGCCCAATACTCTGATGTCATTCCCGCCCGACTGCGCCGCATCAGCACATAACATAGCACAAGCGACCTCGCTGCAAAGGCTTCCGCGGGTCAAAGTCCTTCAACCGTCATTGGGACTTTCGTCACCAGACCGACTGTTCCAGCCCCATGGTTTCTTGCTTGCTTAAAACCATTTTGCCAATTTGAACTCGCCAAGCCAGCTTGTTGGAGCTCAATTGGGTGGCTCGCCGCAAACTGTCAACCCAAAAAGGAATATTATGACGCGAAGTGACAGGGAGTCGTTACGCCCGACTTGTGTTTGTCACTTGGCGCTGAGCATCTGGAGCCGTTGATCTGCGGTCTGGGGTAAGCAAGCTTAATTGCTTCCCCCCTGCGGGTGGCACCGCCCTCGTGGTTCTCACGATGGTGCCAGCGGTTATTAAAAGAACCCCCTCTCTCTGTTGGAAGAATCAGGTCTTCATCCCATGCTGCCGAAGTACACTTGCACCTAGCCAGTCTCACCAAATCCGTCAAAATGCCTACCGCGACTTCAACCTCCCAATTTGCCATCACCAACGTCGGACCCCTAACAACGGTCTTCACAACACCGACCTCCTGCGCGACCGCATCACCGGAGCTGTACCTCGCAATCAGTGGCGCGTGGGGATCTGACCGTGTCGCCGCTTACTACAAGCAGAACTGCGACGTCTCAAAGTTGGGTAAATGCTTCCCGTCCGGTAAGGAGCTCGACGACGCATTATCTGCGGCAAGCACCAAGGCGAATAACGACCGCGCGACAATCGCATACTTCTCTCCTGCAAGCCAATGCCCAGATTCATACACGACCGCGGGCTCAGCCCACAGGGGCGGCGACGGCAACGTCACGTCGTCTGGCGTATTCGTGCCGCCGGTTGTGACGAGCGGCTTGCGCTCCGGCGGCCTGATTGGCTACAACCCGCCGCTGAACGTCTTGATGGAGGTTCTTGACGAGGACGAGACAGCGATTGTTTGTTGTCCCGAGTAAGTTCCCCCGATCTTTACTTCGTCCACATTGTTAAATGACGGAATAGAAATTACACTGTTGGCATCAACGGCGGCTGCTTTTCAACAGTCCCGGATTCCGTGTACGGTGAACAGATAGCTTGCGGGAGGGTCATCCCAAACGATGTCTACACCGAGGTCACGGCCGCCATAACCTACAACAACACCGTCGTGACGGGTCGTGTGATATCGTACACCGCCTCGGGTCCCATTGAGTACAGCACTCGCACACAAACTTATACAGCCTCCGCGATCACTGAAAGTATGTACCCCGTCGCGTACAAGCCGGCCGTCACCTTGGTGAACAAGGGCGAGGCCGGAGAGACTGGCGGTGCCAGCGGAAGCGGAAGCGGCACTGCGGCTCCGTCGGGGACGGAAGCTAGTGCAGCTCACGGCATGAGGATGACTACCTCCGGAGGTGGTGTTGGAATCTTGGCTGCGGTGTGGACTTTCGCGGCGCTGGCTGGTGTTGCGCTTGCCATGCCCTTCTAATACCAGTGGGATGTTTTGGGGGTATGAAGAATAATGCACATGATGAGATACCCAGAGGCTTTTCGCTAGTTTTTTGAAAAAGATCTTTTGAACCACCTGCCTATTGAATCACGCTGCTTTGCCGTTGATCTGCATCTCCACTGCGAAGGATTCGCCGGTCGCTGGCGAGGCAGTAATCCTGCGCAAATCAATTCGACCATAGGATCAGGTCTGCAAATACCAAGGGTGGTCAGCGCTGGTCGTTTCTTATCGCGAAAGAATCCTCGCATCTTCGGCACACAGCGGGCCGCTTACCTCGTTACTTGCCATATATAAACAGGCCGGCTTCTTCTCAAACGATCATGGCAGTGCTCATCTTATTCCTGTCTCTGATTTCAACCATTTTGCCATCATCGCAGTCGAAACGAGTCGAGTCAAGCTCGCCGAATAACGCTTCACTTTTCATCCAGCAACAGTCCTTCCCAACCATCATCATGTCGGCAGAAGGGAACTATACACAGCTCAGCAATGTCGCCAATGACGATGACATCGATCCCGAACATGTCAAGATCTACATGATGACAAAGCTCACCGAGGAAGAGGAACAGAAGTACCTGAAGTCTATCGACGGAACGGTAGGCCAAGAAGAAGGGTCCTGGGTCCATCCCAAACTGGTCCCATGGACGTCTGACACAGACGGCACCACCGACAAAGACTTACTCCAATACTACAAAAAGGTCAAAGAGGAAGAAGGTGCAGAGTCGGAATTCTATGGCTTCTTCGCTGACCGCAAGAGCGTCGAGGAAGAGGGAACTATCCTGGTCGACCGGGCCTGGTACGCGCTCTGCACCTCGAAGAAGGCGAGCGAGCAGATCTCGAAGTTGGCGAGAGACAACGGGATTGAGATGACTGCTGAACAATGGATGTCGATGCCCGGATATGCGGAGGATCTTATGGATCTCGCACTCGAGCGCGGTATCGTGTGGGGAAGGGAGGTGGGGGCGCAGTGGAAGAGTGACTGGATGAATCTGGATGTTTCAAACATGGATACGGGTGAGCTTCTCGAGGATGAATTCGAGATCGTTTTGGATCCGGAGTGGGATGCTGCATCGTTTTTGGAGAGGCTTAGAGAAGAGCTGGAGAAGAGGAAGGAACAGGAGGAAAGCTGATCCTTATTGGTTTGAATTGGACTATCTCGCCTGTGGCTACTGACGCAGACGTTTTGTTTCCATGAATATACATCTTCCTTAGAGAAAATGAATACGAAATGAAGGATAAATGAGTAAACCGTACCGAGAGCTCGTATCAAAGACAGAGCCCTACAAGATCGTCGTAGTACTTGGTATCAAGCCTGATGCCCTCCTCGTGGCAGTCCCGGATAATCCACGCGTTGTATCGGCGTCGCCTTTCTTTTCTGTCTTTGGGCTCTCCATACTGACCCTTAGAGTTTTCTAAATACCACTCGGCGATGACCTTGAACGCGCACATCTTCAAGGTTTCTGGAGCATGAAGATCATGAAGCCGTCTTTTGGCTTCGGACCACCCATCTGCGTCAACAGCTGAAAGCCACTCTTGTAATCCGCAGTGCTGCAAGACACTGCGCCTCTGTAGAGTTTGATGCAATTCCTTCTGTGCCTCCAATGAGTTCCTCAACAGGCAATACAGACACGCTTCGGAGTACACAGGGGACCTTGCCGCTGCCTGTATCGCATTCTTTCCGCTTGTGTCCGATATCCAGGGATTCGCTCCGTATGAGGTCAATTGTTGCAAGTGGGAAAAGACCTTATCCTTGTTGTTCTTTTTATCGACCAGTAACATCAACAAAGGCGTTCTTCCATCTCCGTCCCTGATGTTCGGGTCTCCTCCTCGTTCGAGAACTGTCTGGAATAGATCGTGGAATGGGTGTGTGGATCCGGTGTCCCTTACACAGTTCTCTGACAAGACATGCAAGAGGGAGACACCTGGTTTTAGACCTGTAGATGGTGGGGTAATCAATTCGGCGGAGTAGCATAGCCATCGTCCTAAGGTAGTGTCAAAACTGTCGTCAATCCCTATGCTAGGCAATATCTCAATATATTCCACTGTCAACGACTTTCCCATAGGAACCAGGGTGTCTGGATTAGCCCCGGACTCGATCATGATGCAGATAATGTTTGTCCACTCGCGGCAAGCCACCCAATCCTTGAGCTTCCCCAAATTTGCCAAAAGCACCTCAAGGGGCATTCGACCGTTTGGGAGCGGCATTGTGGCACTTGCTCCTCGGGAGAGAAAGAAGTCGAGGGAAAGTCTATGTTGCTGTAAGATGTAATGAAAAGGGGTGAACCCCGACCGATTGGGGGTATTGAGAGTGCAAGGTTCGTGGTCGATCAGGGCATGAAGAGTATTGTTCTCTCCTTTCTCCGGAGTGGAAAATTGTACCGCGATATGAGCTGGTGTGTTACCATCGGCATCTTTCGTTGTTGTGTCTGCACGACGCCTCAAGAGAAGAAGGGCAATATCATGGGATGCAGCTAGATGCAGCGGGGTCTTCCCAAATTTTCCTTTAGCATTCACCGTAGCTCCATGTTCAAGCAGGAGGGCGACGATCTCCGCAGAGCCTTTCTCTGTGGCATAGTGAAGTGCCCCGTTGCCCAGATGATCTTTGACGTTGACTAGTGAGAAATCTTTACGTAATTTACGTAGGGCTTCTTCCACCTCAACCTTGTCCTGTGCGAGAACAGCCAGATGGAGATCTGTTTTTCCGTCCGCACGATAGGGACTGGAGAGAGGATCAGCGACCATTGGAGATCGAATTCGAGCGACCACTTCGGGAAAAGAAATATCGCTGGGTGGTGCGGGTAGGCCGGTATTACATCAGAATATGAATGGCTGGCAAGGTTTGTTGGAGAGGAAAGCGTTGTTGGAGCACTGATTGCGGAGTTGAAACTTCTTGTTTGGAGTTAGCCTTTTCATCCATCTCATTGACTGCAGCATAGTGAATATGTGCAGCTCACCTCGTTTCCATTGCTGAGCTCGACACGGCTGGAAGGAAGCCTCCTAGAGGTTCGTCTACGGTGGCGGTAGAAGAACGAGCGAGTGAAGGGGAGCGAGCTTTGTCACTTGATCGTTGACCATCATGAAGTTTGTACTTCATATAGCCCCATTTGCGTAGCTGGTTGTGATATGACCGCTCCCTGAAGAGAAGGTCAACGCAATGAGCAGATATTAAAACCTACCATTCGATGCAGCTTACGACGCTTTGAAGTCATGACGAGCCTCGATTATCCTCATCACATCTTTGAGTTTTTGGTTCTCTTTGCAGTAAAGTTGATGGACATCCGCTCGAAGACTACGCCAGTCTTTGGTCATCTTCAGTAATGGATCTGCGGAATGGCTCGAAAACTGAGGAGTCAGTAACGAAAATGAAGTTGTTGTTATAGGTGTGTAGTCGTAACAAGCACCATCTGAATGCCTGCGGTTGAGGTTTGACAAGCGTCGCTTAGCCTGGATCAGATGCTTTATCTACTTGATGGCCAAGTTCAAGCGCCTCAGGCTGACAGGCAAAGCCGAGACGGGGCCAATTCCAACCTGCATATGCAGCTGAGCCGCCGTCATAAATGATAAAGACGCAAGGTACTAGGTATGCAGCTCCTGCAAGTCTTGTTGGCCAACGTCACTGCAATACAATACGACATCAAAGTGCAAATTTCACTTGATTGGATGTCCCTTTGCATCCCATTGCCTCCATAGTGGAGCCATTGACTGGCACTGCCTAGACCAGGGAGAATTTGCATTTTGCACATTCAGAGGTGTTTTGCAGTTTCTACATCTGCAAGTACCAGCAGGCATCGCAGGCTTTGACCCATGCCTATCTGACAGTCGCTAAATGCGTTCCGCGATTAGATATATATGAGCTATCATATTGCAGATTATCTCGTCTTCACATCCGGGCTTGGTATTTTGTTATTAAATCATCGGGCGGTCTGGCCACCGGCCAGGCGCTGTCCGCTTCGATTCCAAGGCGTCCCCCGCATTGCAACCCGGCTTCTGGACCTTCTATCCTCTGAGATCGATGCAGTATACGCCTTTTCGGCTTAGGAAAGTAACTAGCTCCACGGTTGGCATTGTCTGGGGCGGGGATGACGGGCTACATGGGGCTCAAGCCTTTTTTGCAAGTCTGCACATGTGGTTCCGAAAACCACCCGCAGCATTGACTTCGCATCATCAAGAGCTAATGGGAGTCCTGCATATTTCCCTCCCTGACAGACAGTGTTTCTGCGGTTTCTCTGCCTGGAAATATTCTTGCATATCTGGATAGATCATTCCACATGATCCGCCGTGAGCAAAAGATGAGGTGGTCAAATGTTATGACTTTCATCATGCTGGGTCTTAACCCAGTCCCTCGGGTATATAAGGGTCAACATGAGCCTAATCATAAGTCGCCTTGGAAGAGTAAACTCATCGAAGAGTTCGAGAACGATTCTTTCTCCAGCCATTGTTTTTTTGCTTGGAATCTTAAACTGCGGTAGTACTAGTCCGATTCTTTGTCGATTTACTCAGCGACCTTTCCATTGCGGTCGATATGGCATCGCGCACAAGTATATCAAGACCATTTCATGCCGCTTCCGGGTACGGTTTCACAAACTTGCGTTACAAATACCCTTTCTTTCCGGACTGTGCTGACCTTCTCGAGCCGAAGGCCCCGTACCCCTGATGCGCAGGGGTGCTCGACCCAACGAAACGATGGCGATAGCTCCCTTCCCAACGACCATGAGCGGGAACAACCGCCGGAGCTATCGCACAGTATGATTCAGCGGCACGATGAGAATACTGCCCCGGACATCGCTGGTATCGAAAAAGATCAAAAAAGGGATGGACGGGCTCTCGTACGCAATCTGGAGTCATTGGGGCTCACGATGGAGTCCGAGATAGCACACAAAGTGGCTAGAAACAGCCATGGAATGAGTCCTATGGAAAGACTCATAAGGGAGTCACAAGACTTCACAAGGAAGAGCTGTTGACTACATCTCAAAACCAGCACTTGGTGCACAAAATCATATTATATACAGCTTTGTTATGCTTATAAGACGAGATGGTGGTACAGGGTACCATCTGCGTATGTATGGATTTCTGCTACCTATCTAGTCGAAAACTCCTAGTCATGCGTTCGGTTTGCGGCAAGAATTCCTATTGAACCTCAACAAAGGCCAACAATGTCTTGTTTATTCGCATAATATTGCGGCGAGCAGATTCTGCATCATGATGATTTTGAACGACTCTCCAGAAATATGCGGCCTTTGACTGTCCGGTCCAAAGGCATGGATTCAATTCTCACACGCCAGCATTTCACAATACCTCGCTCTTAAAGGCTCAATATCTAGCAGGAGGGAGATCAGCGACATAAAAATCTCCGCTATTGTAGTCAATTATCACGATGAGGCACCGAATCCAATGGCTGACCTTTGCGACCGTCGAAGAGCTCTTCGTATCCCTAAGATGGCACAAGATCAGCATATTCCTCTACACTGTCAATGCGGCGGTTTGGAGTTACAAGAAGCTTGCCCTGGTGACCGTCGTTGCTGGCGTCACGGCCTACTCGATACTGCACAGATTCCAAACAGGATCTGGGACCTGAGTTGAATACCTGTTGAGCTGTTGGCGTTTCCCTGCGGAAAAACTGGACTAGGTCTGGAAGAACGAATTTCGTAAGCTTCGAGCATCTTAAAACACATTGGTCCATTTTTCTACCTTCAAGTCGATGTATAACGACAGGATTGGTCGATGCTCTTATTCCCATTCCTATGCCAGTGATGTGCCACTGGACGCCCTTTTCTCGCATCTTTTGGGCAATCACCGCGATTGGAATCTCCGGCCCTGCTCCGATGACTATGATTGTGGTCCAACAGCGTCAGACGGTCTGATAGGTCGAAAGGTGACACAAAAGAACACTACGTACCGTATACGTTATAGCCGGCTTGAACAAGCTCGATTGCATCGTTGCGAACACCCTTGTCGACGAGCTCGGGATCCCAGCCTTCAGCAAGCGCCAGCGGATGGTACGGCGGCAGGCCCCTGGATCGTGCAAGGGGGTCAGCAATTTGAGTTGAGAGCATGTAAGTTGTTGTTTCAACTTCTCTTACGTGTAAAACACATTGATGCCTTCTCTGTTGCTGCCAGAAAGATTGGATGCAGATTCTGTTTTCTCACCGAAGGTCATATTGGCTGGATGGAAGAATAGTGTTGCGTGGTGATGTAATGTCGTGCGTATTCATTCAATGTGTGTGAAGAGGAAAAGAAGTGGGTGATTGAGAGTGTAGGCCCCGTGGAACTTATATCTCGGTCTTGCTGGTATCGGCACTGGCAGGCGCCTTTCAGCAAAGTAGAAGGTAAATGGTCATTCAGGGACACTCTACGTTTGTTGTCAGCATGCTTGTGCCATTACGCCAAGGCCATGACTTTGGGAATACAATGCATGGCGCATCCTTCAGCTCTCACAAGATACGGTATACGGTGAGCGAAACTTCGTTTGGTTTAGCGCGCGACCTGATTACCAAGTTTGCGCAAATACATATGCAGCTTGCCACACAGACTAGTGTCCGCCGCAAATCCTACGCCTCATTAATCCCACCATACCGAGAAGAGTTTCAGGGATCAAGCTCCAGCGATCAATCATCAAGCCATTGGTGATGTAAACCATAGCCTTCACAATACCAAGCGTTAGAACTGTCCCTCAAAGTCGACATAAAGCTTCTCTTGGCTTGGGATCTTGACCTGTTTGGTCATCTCATTACACGAAGTGCATGGTTTCAATGACGACGGCCCTGGCATTGACTGAAAGTGCAGACTACTGAGATGGCACCTGCAAAGATCAGAAAACGAAACCAACTATAAATACGCATCTGCTTCTCTTCCTTCAGCAGATATTCGAACGCTATTCGGGTCACATCATCTCAACTCAAGTTCCTTCAACCTCAAACATGTCACCTTCCGTCCCTTCGCCGTCTGTCACCACAGACGACTGGCCTAATGCTGCGAGCTACAGAAGAACTATCTATGGCTTGAAGGGAACTTCCTCCGTTCCTGACAGTCGGGCTCGAGATATCATACAAAAGATCCAGGTCTTTGCTCCTTCTGCCTACAACACGCAACCCATCCGCTATTCTCTTGTCACGGGGGAGAAGCATAAGCTCTTCTGGGAGATTATCATCCAAGCTGCAGAGCCTTCCATCAAGGGAACCAACGAAGCAGCGTGGAAGAGCATGCAAGGTTTCCTTCAAAATCACAAAGCCGCTTATGGCTCCGTATGCTGCCCACTGTCCCTCGCCATATTCCGATAATCCTAGCTGACAAGCTATAGGTGGTGGTCTGGGAGAGCCTGAATGCTCAGAATAAAGGCGCAGAAAGCCACAAGTCTGCAGCTCAGATGTTCCCCCAATACGGTGACCACGCATCGGGTATGGCCCAGATGTTGCTCTGGACGGCCCTGGAGCTGGAAGGGCTGGGCGCCAATCTGAAACACATGCAGTCCATCCCGCAGGTGGAGGTAGCCTTGAAGGAATTTTGTGGCGTGCCTGAGGACTACTCATTGAAGGCTCATATAAACTACGGCGATAAGGCACAGCCTCATCCCGAGATTCCGCTCAAGATGCCTTTCTCTGAGGCATTCGATCAGCTCGGGTAGAAATTACGCTGTAGTGGTCTCGTCACAAGCCCGAACACAGCGACTGTTTCGTATGATTTGGTTCGTCCGCAACGAAGTGTAGTAATTTGTTGGAGATGGAAGTAGGCAAGACAGCCTTTTGGTAGATGAACATTTGCTCCGGTGTATATTCCTCCGCTGGACACGCTTGTGAAGTGCTTCCAGCCCCTAATTACGATGTGTGTGCATCTGAACCTCTCCGCCTGTAGAAACAAAGCCTCATATACTTCCACTAGCTGCAGCGGATTGAATCAAATCTACCAACGTATCGTTATAGTAAGGACAAGAATATCAGAAGGGATATTAACTACACATATTGGCCAGATTCACTTTCAGCCCCTGTTCGCTTTTTTCATGCATAACCCTACAATGGAGAATTTGCAAGGGATCTCGTAGGTTGGCATGCTCACATGTATAAATGCTTGTACCTACCGAGTCCGGCAAAGCGCTATCTTGCTTTTCCTAGAAGAAATCACTTGACAAAGAAGGCTGTCAGCTCGTTCCGAGCCAAGGTGAGCTAGTACATAAGGAGGATGGTCAACCATGTGCTGCGTAAAAGGCGGTGCTTAGGATCCACTTCCTTGCGTTTATAAAGTAGCACAGCGGGCGCCGTATACCGTACTCCGTATACCGTATTTTATCTTTGACACACCATTTCCCCCGTGTCCCTGAACTCGAATCCCGCAGCTCATTGATGACACGAGCAAATGGCTGCTCGGTGGATGTTCTTGAGAAATAACACCAGTAATGGGGGACTTAGGCCCGCGCGATAGGCAGAGAAAGGCACACCGCAAAGTTAAGACTGGGTGCAAAGCCTGCAAAATCCGGAGACAGAAGGTAATGCCACAGTCATTGTGCTCAAGCTCTGCTTCACGCTAATTTCGGACTCGAAGTGCGATGAGACGAGGCCGATTTGTTCCGGCTGTGTCAGGCATTCTACGGAATGTCTGTACCAGCCCACTGGAGCAATAGTCCGGAGACGAAAATTCGAATCGACATGCACTCAGCAAAGAGCGCCTTTGCCAGTTCCGACAAGCAGTCCTCTCATCTCCCCGTCTCGAGACTTGAATCTTTCGGACCTTGAACTATTGCACCAGTACTTGACGTCCACATGCAAAGCGACCTCGCAGCTGCCCGAGGTGACGGCTCATATCCAGACGACGATTCCTCGCCTGGCTCAAGACCATCCTTTCCTAATGCGCGGCATCCTTGCCAAGGCAGCCATTCATCTATCCTGGTTACAACCGAATCGGAAAGGCCATTACGCCGCACTAGCTTCGAATCACCACGGCCTGGGTCTGCCAGACTTTAGGGCAGCACTACAAAATATGAACCCGGACAATTGCGACGCATTGATCAGCTATTCCAAAGGCTTGGTATGGTGCGCCTTTGCCTGGCATGAGTCATTCTCCACCAACACGCAAGCGGTCTCAAGTGTTGGGAACGTTAGCTGGCTGCTTGAGTGGTTCAATCTCCTCCGCGGATCCTGCCTCATAGTCGAAGCAAGCAGGCGGTGGACGACAAATTGCCTGTACGCTTTGCCGCCAGCGCTTGACGACATTACCGAATTCTGCAGCAGCGTGGATGGCTGCCGAATTTCTGCTTTGAAGTTGCGATTGTTCTCTACACCGCTTTCTCCGACTTGTGAGGCCGTTACATCTGCTCTCGCTGCTCTCGAATATTCCTTCGCACTAGCCTCCATGCGGCATCACAACACCCCCTTCCGAAATGCAATCAACTATTGGGGTGGTGCGTTACGAAACGATTACATCACCCTACTCCAAGAGAAAGAGCCGTGGGCCCTAATTGTGCTGGCTCATTTCTGTGTTCTAGTTCACCGTTCCGAAACACGTTGGATTATGAAGGGGCATGGAGCACGACTCCTCCAGTCCATAAGCGACCGTCTCGATGTTCAGTGGCATGAGTACCTTCAGTGGCCACTGGAAGAAATTATGGTACATGGACCCAGCCAAACAATGCAATGACTATTACTACTACAGATTCCTACCAGCAACTGTCGGGACTCGGCCGTGTGGGCTCTCGATGACACGCTGAGACTTTACTATGCCTGCCTTTGAGTATAGATGAAATCAAACTGTTTTTGGGAAGCTTTCTTGAATCAGTGTGTTGATGGGTATTTCATTCTCTCGGTCGCAACAATAGGGATTTCAGAAGAGGCAGTCCAATGGCGGGAACACCACACAACTAACTGGCTGTTCATACCTTACACCAACTGGAACATCAAGTTGAAACTATTTCAACTTAATAATAAGCATCACACCCATGCGTTTGCACATCTCCTGAGTTCGACAGCCTCGCCGCTACACTCTCCGATCCATCCGCAGGATACTACGGGTAGAACAGATCCTGTACATCCCAGTCTAAATCATCAATCACAGACGACTGATAATAGATATCCCAGTCTGAGTCCCAATCAGGGCCCAAGTCTGCGTCCGAACCCGTGTCCGAATCTGGATCTGTATGGCACGGGCTTCCTGTTTTCAAACAGTCAGGGCAATTCGGCACTACCCATTGCATCTGAGTATCGGTTTTTGTGACGAAGATCTGAATCACCTTATCCTTCTGGTGCCAATTGCCGACGCAGTAGAGTTTGACACCACGCTTTTGAAGCTCTCGAAAGATGAAGTATGCCCTCCGATACACGGGCTGCAGCTTGTGCAAATGGGAAAACACCGCAGAGCTGATCGGTCGGATGCCTGCATGTCGAGTTTTCCTACGATAACGTCTCCGCCAAATCCAGCCGCACTCTATCCACACCTCCTTGAGACTAGGCATTTTCAGTGTTATTGCTAGACGATCGCGACGGACTGGGTCGGTACAGTCCAGCAGGGGGACATGATAGTGCTGAATGTAGTCGAGCACTGTCTGCGCTCCGCTCCCCGGGCTGTGCAGGGTCCGTATGAGACGCTTATCGTCGGCTGCTACCTCTAGCTCCAGGGAATTGAAAGTGTTCCACGCATAAGGTTGGTGTGTAGTTGCGAAAAGGTCAATTTCAGGGAGGACCAGCGCTGTGACAGGCTTATTGTCCAGGTGATAGAATGCAGTGGCTGGGCGAAATTTCCGTTGAATCAAGTGGCAGGTTGCTTTGCTTACCTGACGAAGGAGCCCGGTAGCTCGGAATCGTTGCCTAAGAACCTCGTTCCGATACTTATACTCCATTTGGTTGTGGAGGGCGTCCTCCTCGCCGGCAACCCCCAGGGAAAGTCTACCAGTCCACGTCTCCACGTCGCTGTAAAGTAGTAGCCAGGTGATGGGTTCCTGAGACTCAACTGCTTCATCAATCAGAATATCGAAAACGAGCAAGAGAATATCATTGGGAACAAGTACTTGTGTCTTGGAGTTGAGCGTCTTTTGGAGAAGCATGTGAGCGGAATGAGACGGAAGCAAGTGTCGTCGGTGTTGAATAAGGGGTTGTAGACTAGCGTGGGAATATGAGTTTAGAGTATTGAAGTAGTTGCTAGGTTACGTTCTATGAGTCTCATTTAATGGGTTGCTTATTACTGGCCAGCTTTTATTACCGAGCGCCCGAAAAAGACAGATGGTGCACAATGAACAATATAAAAAGACAATTGGGAATGAACAGGAATAACGGACTTTTGAACAAAGACTACAAACATCAATGCCACAAGATCATATCTTCTGCGTCCTTGACCTGCCATTATATCTTCTTGCTGGACGTTCCTGACACAACCTCTCTCAAACTCAAACTATAGAAATGCGCCTCACCGAACGACTGCGCTTATCAGCTGTGCATCTGATTGGGCCGCTTATGAAGATGATATCGGGCGCTGGTGGGTTTGTTGGTGCGCAGCTGATGATAAAAGGCTGGTGTCCCCGCGTTTATGGGTCTGAATACAGGCTTTTGTCATCTTCTCAGCAAATTCTTTAGTAGCTCAACAGGGCGTCTGATTTTTCGCCTGCTTTAGGCCTGCAAACGAAGGAGGATCTCACATGCTACTCCAAACCATTGTCACCACTGTGTTCGATTTGTCGTTTTGTTCTCAAACAAATACCAGCACAGCACGACTCTTTACTCTTGGAAAATAAAGCAACCTGCATCTCAACGCCAGAAGGTCAGACCTTCGAGCGATTTCTCAAAGCCGTCAAGGATGAATGCATCATATGTTATCGGGTATGGAATTACGACCGAAGACGCGCTGAGGAGTGGGAAAGCTCTGGGGCGGTGAACTGGTGTCCTTTGACATACTCCTATTTTGTTTCCCTCGAGGAGAGGGGTGTGATAGGGGTGTTGAGAATGAAAGTGTATCAGCAGAATGCTGCGGCAGTACTCTACGACCCAAATAACACGCCGGAGTTCGCATTGATCGACGCAAAAGGTACGCCCAAGCCCTTAATCTTCGGAGCTCATATGCTCATCAAACCAAGAATCATCATGCCGCCCTGATCTGGCGGTCACTCCCATTGGCAACAACACCGGATCTCCCGAAGTGTTGCAAACAGCTGCCGACTGGTATCAGTTCTGTCGGTTGAATCACAGCAAATGCTGGAGTCTGCCGACTCGTAAGCCCGGGTGGGTACCTTCGCGCCTGGTGGATATTGGCCAGGCTCAAGATGAAAGTTGGAGGCTCATCATCACTGATGACCAAGCTGGCAGTCTAATAGCAGCCCAGTACGCGACACTCAGTTATAGATGGGGATCAAAGCCACAAGCCTTGATGCTAAGAACCTCGACCTTGGGACACTTTCTCGGCGGAAAGCCGATCGCCGACCTACCTCAGACATTCAAGGACTTCTTCGTGGTAGCGCGTAAACTTGGCTTCAAGTATGTATGGATCGATTGTCTATGCATCATACAGGACTGCAGCCAGGATTGGAAACACGAGGCATCTACGATGAGAGATGTGTACGCGAATTCCGGTTGCAATGTTGTGGCCTGCGACTCGTCAGAACCTGGAGGGGGCCTGTTCCGGTACAGACACCCCAGCGATGTGTCCCCTGGCCTAGTGGAAATTCGTCTATCATCAGGGCAACCTCAGAGATACGTTGTTCGCGATGATCACTTCAACGGCAGGAATGTCACGGTGACAACTCTGGCGGACCGCGGATGGGTGTTTCAGGAAAGATTTCTGGCCCCTCGATTGCTCTCCTTCCACCCTCAGCGTATCAGCTGGGAGGGTGTATACCAGTCATTTGAAGACTCGATCAGCATCATGGACGAACTGCTAGCCTCTGTTCAACAGAGCGCCGAAGCTTCATACGGGGAAATGACAGAAGCCACTCTAAAACTCTGGAAGAAGCTGGTGGGCTTGTATTCACGATGCAAGCTCACCAAATCCGAGGACAAGCTTGTCGCTTTTGCTGGTGTCGCCAAAGCCTTCCAAGAGCTTACCGGCGACACATATCTAGCGGGGGTTTGGCGGTCGCAGCTGCTCGTACAGTTGAACTGGACGGCTCTTGAGAAGATGAGAGCGGCCCACTTCCCTAAGCGATATAGGGCGCCTTCATGGTCATGGGCATCTATTGACAGCCCAGTCTGGCCACAGTTTAACGTCAAACGTCCAAACTGTGAGAACCATATGGCATTGGAGATTATAAACGCCGGCGCAACTTCCAACGCCTTTGAGGGAATGGCCGATGTGAGTGATGCTTGGTTAGAAGTACGAGGCACATGTTTTGGATGTTCGTACGAGAAGCAACCGGATGGATATTTTCACTTTAGGCCCGATAATGACATTGGTTTTGAACTTTCGGGGTCGATGGAAGCGGATGTTACGGAATACGAGTTTGAAGGTGAGGGTCGGACTATTCTTTTGCTTCACACGGTCAGTTCACGTGATGGTTATTGGTTTGCGGCCGATGCCATGATCTTGCTACCGGTTTCCGGCCCGAGAGATGCGTACAGAAGGATAGGTTGGGCAAGTTTCGTGCCTCGGGATCCAAAGAGCCCCTTGGATCTTGCCTTGTCTCCCAGAATCGGGAGGGCCGAGCTCGTCATCGTGTAACAAAAAAGGCAAGAAATTGTCCGGGGCAACTTAAAGATTATAAAATCACGAGGGTATCAATATCGTAGCAGTCATCTTCCATCTCACCACCCATCTCCAGAAGGGTCCCGGGAGTCCCAGTCCAAGTCTCCCAAGCCCTCCTCAATCTCACTCACGCCTCCCTTCCTCCTACCCATCCCCTTCTTCTTCCTCCCGGTCTTCTTCTCCTCCTTCGCATCGGCCTTAGTAACCCTCGTCTTCCCCATCACCTCCTCGAGCTCCTCTTCAACCACATCCTTCACCTCAATAACCCCCAGCTTCCCGCCCCTCTTCCTCTCAATCTTCCTCTCATCCCTCGCAACATCAGCCGCCCTCATCACTTCAGCCCTCTCAGCCTCCCGCGCCCGCCTCTCTTCCTCGGCCCTCTCCTCATCCCTCCACCTCCTCCCGTCCAAGACCCGCTGCCTCGCGCGCACCTCCTCGTCAGCCTCCATCTCCTTCCACAGCTCCCTCTTCTTCCTCCCCGCCTCATACAACTTCTCCTCCGCAGGCGTCCTCTTCCCCTCCGCCCTCAGCCTCCGATCCCTCTCCATCCGCCCCATCGCCAACCTCACCCTCGTCTCCTTGCTCAGCGGCACTCCCATAAACACGATCCTCGTCTCCGTCCCGTTCGGCAGCCCAACCACAAACTCCCGCTGCGCATCATTCACCTTCACACCCTCCTCAAACAAGTCCAGCTGCCCCTCCTCGTCCTCGCACCCCAAAAACCGCTCCCGCACAATCCGGTCCACATACACGCAAAAGTTCGTCGTGAACCCCCGGAACATCTCCTTACACCCCTTCGCGTCAATCCCCCTTAGCTTCTCCAGCTCAACCTCCTCCGCCGCCCTCACAAACACAACCCCCCTCTGTACATCCCGGTCCCAACCCCGGAAACTCCCCCAGTCCCGCCGGTAAAGACAGCTGCGGTCCTTGTGCTTCCCCACATACGTCATCTCCAGCTTCCGCAGCTCCGGCAGCCGCTCGTGCAGCTTCGCCAGGTACACCGCGTGCTTCCGCACCACCTCAGGCCGGATCGCCAGCTCCCGCAGCCCGCGGCACTGGTTCAGCACCCCCCAGAACTGGCACCACCGCTGAATCGGCTGCTCGAGGTACTCACCCGTGAACAGGTTCACGCTCGTCTTCAGGCTCTTGTCCGCCTCCTGGAACCCGCCCACGTACACGCTCCGCAGAAGCCGCCGGTACGCCTCGCGCAGCCTGCTGCCCACCGCGACGGTGAACTCGTCCGAGCTCTCGAACACGAACGTGTTCTCGCCCCAGAACAGCGGCGCCGCCTCCGCGTGCACCTGCCGGCTCGCGAGCAGCAGGTTCAGGCCCCGGCGCTTCGCGCAGCGGCACTGCGAGGGGGCGTCCCAGGGGTACAGCCGCGGCTCGACGAGCTCGAGCGTGGGCTCGAGGACGAGGTGCGCGGGCGGCTCGATGGAAGTGCGCGTGTGGTTCTGGCGGAAGTGGCAGTCTGCGTGGTGGTCGAGGGAGTGCTTTGGCGGGGACACGAGGGCGGCGCGCCAGATTTGCGTGCGGAGCTCGAGGGGCAGGCCGAGGAGGGTCTTGGAGGAGGAGTGGATCTGGTTGGGCGCGAGGGGGATTGTGAGGGTTAGGTTATCCATTTTGGCGATGTTGTTGATGATGTTGGTGATGGCGATGGCTTCGTCTGGATGCGTGGTGCCGATGCCTGGCCTGCTGCGACCGGATGGCTGACGATTCAATGGAATTGATTGATTTCGCTCTTGAAACGTGTTGCTAATCTACAGAAACACCAAACAGCCTGATAAATGCGGCTCGGGGTTATCAGTGTCTTAAAGGCAGGCAGCCGTGAGCCGCAATGCAGGCCGCTTCACTCATCCAGTGGACAGCAAACGCACGGAGGCAGCCGCCGGATGAGTCACGGCGCCGGGAAACTAAGGGTGCTTGAGGCCAATGTTGCCTGACAGTCTGCCTGGAAACGCATTGATAGCACGAACCTGCGGCCAATTGGCGACGGATTGCAGGTCGAACGCCATTTGGAGAAAGCCGGTTGGTGAACTGGCTCGGGAGGGAGGCTCAGTGAGGCGGTGCTGACAACGGCGCCGCCGGCTGGTTCGCTGCGGACGAGGGGGCTTCTCCGCAATCTCACGGCTTGGTCTGCAGCATACTCCATCTCACACTCGCGATGCAGCGAATTGGCTTAGAGGGCGTGTCCTTCTACAGATATGGATTCAATTAGGCTCGCTACGTAATTTCTGTTGAGACTTGAGGTCGTTACTGTCGTGTCTGTTCAAATTGGAAAAACATCATGCAGCGCCAGACTCCTTAAACCGATAATGCCCACATTTTCCGGCAATGATTTAACCCTGTGCAATGACGTCGCGGATAATCTTGTTGCAGTCGACTGGGTTCTCGAATACGAACCAGTCATCGCGAGGAACGTTCTTAAACGCCTTCTCGAAGCGCTCCGGTTCGTTCTTGGCAGCGAGACCCACGGCTGCGATGTCTGTTACTTTGCGGATCAGGATGAGCTTGACCCAGCCCTTGAACTGACGGTAGCTGTGCAATGTTAGCCAATTGCTAGATGTGCTAGACGGTGAGTACTCACATGTCGCCATAAGCCTCGGGGTCCGATTGCGTCGAGTCGCCAATGAGGATCATCTTCCGCTTGGGAAGCCATTCATGCACCTTTTTGATGCGCTCCACCTTGTACTGTTCCGTCGCCAGAGTCAAGGCCGACAGCAATCCTGCAACGGTCTTCCAGCTGGAATCGCGGAGAATGATGGTTCCAGGGGGGTAGTACTGGTCTCGGAACTCCCTCAGGAACGGGTAGAGGTTGTAAGGAGAGGCGGAGAGGTAGAACCACGGCGAACCCTGAGGCAGCATTGCCTGAATATTCTTGTATAGCTCCGGCATGCCCTCGATTGGTGTCGGCTCATTGACAAAGGTCTCGCGGAGGATGCCAATGGGATCGCTCGTCTGGGTCAGTTTGATGGTGTCGTCAATGTCTGCAACTATTAGCCGATGTCCACCCAAAAAGCAGCATTCAAATGCATACCCGAAAGAATGGACCACCCCTCAGGCTCCGCGAAGAAGGTGTGCATCTTCAGCAAACCAGATGTCCCCTGCGGCACCATGGCGCTCGACGAAACCATCGCGCCCGCCGGCTGCTCGTGGATCTTCAACGTGTCGGTACTGATGCCGTTCGACGCTGAAGGGCCCAGCTTGAGTTCCTTCTTGTGGTTGATCACCCGCAAGTGTCGCGACGGCTGCACATCCCACAAGAACGGCAGTACCCTCTCCTCGATCGTCTTCAACTCCTCCGCATCATCAGCAAGTCCCAACTTTTTCGCGACACCCTGCACGATGTCGACCACCTTGCACTTGGGCTCCTTCTCGAAAACGGCGGCGATAAACTCGGCCTGCCAGCTGCCCAGCCGCGAGGGCTTGTACGCGGTGTTGTCCAACAACCAGACGATGTCATCCTCGGTCACGGGTCTGCCCCACGGGTTGTAGCTCCCCAGATGCGACAACAGGCCGCTGGCGGTGAAGAAGGCCGACTGCAAGGTCGGGACGGTGGGGTTGGGAAGCTCGGCTTCCACGTCGTCGAAGCGACGCTCTCGGCGAGTCTGTTTCTGCATTTCGTCTGCGTAGGACGCGGCGGGGCTCTTGGATTCGTCTTGTCCACCCATGATTGCGACTGCTGCGATGATCGGTATTTAAGTGCTGCTTGTTCGCGTCTGCCTTTTCTCGTCTCTCGTTTGCCTCCCAGTGGTCACTCGGATCAACAGTTGGAAGTGTGACTAGATTTCGGTGTTATTGGTGCCTTGGCGGCGAAGTGGTTGGTAGGCTGACGGTTCAGGGCTCAAAGGAAGACCGTGTGTGTCGAGAAGCAGGCGTTCCTGGTTGAATGGAGACTCGAGGGAAGGATGGGCGAGATGATGGAGGCAGGCTGTACGGGAACTGGCGCTTCCAAGTAGGTGTCGTGTCTCAGCCCTCAGCCGGGGCAGCTGTATTCGTACCGGCGGCGCGACCAAACATCTGCCCCAACGCCTGCCCCAGAAAGGCACGGCTGGGTCGCAGGGCAAGTCCAGTCGATCGGATGCATTATGTCAGAGCTAGCTCGTTTGGCTGCATCGTCTGTGTGGGAGGCGCCCGTGACATGGTTTAGGGCGAGCTGTGACAGGACAACCATCAGATGGCCTGGTAGCCCGGTGGTGAATTGGTCGCAGCGCGTCTTGGCTGAAATATGCCCCTCCAAGGACCCGTGTGACTCGCCTGCAGGGCGACCGGTCGATGACGGTGGGCAGATCTGCTGCAGGCGAAGGTGTGTCGGAGGCGTAGGAAAGATGGAGGGGCAAGGGGTTGGGGCTGGTGGATTGGAGCTGGCAGTTGGACGAAGCGAAGCACCAGCGGGGGCGGGAGGCATCCGGGGCGCCCTGGTCCTTGTCTTGGCGGAAGCGTTCCGAACATATCCCGACTCGCGATTGGGGGTTTGGCAGCATCACGTGGAGAAGAAGCACGGTCCATGCAGCCAAACGCTCTTTCCAAGCTCACGCCTGCAGAACTCAAGGTCATGAACATGGGGATAAACTCTCTTGATCAAGTCTAAAAAGTCGCGGTGAATAGGTCGAAAATGAGGTTGACTAGGGAGAGAAGATAACATGCATCAAAAAGCAAAAGTAATGTCCTCGGAGAGGCTCGAACTCTCGACCTTTGGATGTCTCTGCCTGTGGCAGGGTCATACTGATTAGATAATATGAGACCAACGCTCTACCGACTGAGCCACGAAGACAACTTGTTGTGGCGGGTGGGAGGCAAAAAATGACTATGTACCCTGGCTGAAAGTCTACCATCGCAACTCTCAGCGATTCTGACGCTTTTGGGCCGCTTTCAGACCTTGTGAGATATAATGTGATCGCAAGATAACCATCCACTTCAAATTCTAATTCACAGCCTGTTCTTCTGGAAGCATACCACCTAAAAGTCTGTTCATCCGAGTTCGTTGAGAGTGGTCCATCTCCAAAAGTGGAAAGCAAACTGCGCAAGTCAATCACTATATATAAATCTGGATGCGAATGAAAATACGGTGTAGACTTTGAGACAGCTTTGTGTTTCTTCGTGTATTTTTCCTTTTTTTTTTTTTTTTTTTTTTTTTTTTTTGGGTGCCCATCAATTCATCCCGATTGATTGAGAAGACAAAACATCAACATGCGAAAGCATCTTCAACCTCGCTAAACGAACGTGCTTTGAGATCCCTTTGGTTTGCTATTGAGTGCATAGCACGGGCAGTCCGCCAATGTTCTTGCTTGGGTCGTATTATTGAAGACTCCACATGAAGTTCAGCTGAATCAGCTGCGGCTTGCGGAATGGGTTGCAAGTGAGAATTCGGAAGGCTATCACTGTGACCAGGTAGCCACTCGATTGGCCTGTCTCGCCTGTAAGCAATTCCGTGCCCCGAGGCTGCCTGGAAGAAGACGGCCACTCCGCTGTATCGGGCAAACCATATCTACATAGACTTATCATATTCGTCCCCGACAGTCACTATCAGCAGCAGACGGCTGGCTGCAACGCCGCACGGCGAGGCTGCGTGTTCCGCTGACCACCTTGTCGCTGGCGTCTCGTGTAAACTGGCTACTCATACGAAACTTCCACAGATCACAGTGACACAAGAGTGAAGACTCACATCATAATGGCTTAGCTGAAAAGTGCAGCCTGCATTCTTTCTCAGCGGTCCGTTCCGCACGAATTGGGTATATAAGTATCCCGCACTTTCATCTTTGACACATCTTTAACGGCATAATCTATCGTCTATCATTCCAAATCTAATCACGTTCGAACATCATGGCTCGCATTCAAGACTTCGAGGGTATGCAATACTCTCGCACCGGCGATGAGTCCGAGCAGCTGGACTACGCCTTCTTCAACCAACAATACGCAACTTCAACCTACCAAAAGGAACACGACATGAACCCCAGCCTCATCGTCCGTCCCAAACACGACGAAGACGTAATCAGGGCCGTGAAGTGGGCGCGCGACAACAAGGTTGCTGTGGCAGTCAAGAGCGGTGGTCACCAGTACTCCGGTGCATCTTCTACGTCTGGCAACAATATCCAGATCGACCTCTCCAACACCTACAAAGATCTCATGGTCCTCAAACCCAAGGACCCCATCGCTGAGGATCGCACCCTTGTTTACATGGGCGTGAGTACCACAATGATGGAACTCAACCAATATCTCAAGCATAATAAACTCTTCGTGCCGACGGGACAATGCGCTTCTGTCAACGTCGGGGGACATGGTCAGACCGGGGGCTACGGCCAGCTCGGCCGCAGCTTCGGTCTCTTCGGCGACAATATCAGAACCATCCGCATTGTCCAACACGATGGCATCATCCGCGACGTGACCAAGGACAACAACCCGGAACTGTTCTACGCCATTCTGGGTGGAAGCCCAGGAAACTTTGGCATCATCACGCACTACATCCTCGAGGTGTACAAGTCCAAGAGCTACTTGGGCACAGTGGCTGGCCCAAATAACTTCAAGGGTCCACACGGTATCAAGGCACTCTGGATCTACTCTCGCGAGTTCCTTGAGAAGCTGCTCACAGCTGTCGCCAAGATGGCCGCTGATCCTGCCTTCCCCCGCGGCTTCGACCTCTGTGTGAGTGTCCTGAGCACAGAGTTTCCCATCACCACGCTCTTCCAGGAGTTAAATGACGCAACGGTTTGGGAGCGCGTGCAGGCCCACATCAGGAAGGTTCTCGAGGATAAATTCCTGGAGTTCTTGAATGGCAAATTCCCCGCTTCAATCATCCTCTACGCACAATGGTGTCCCACCAGCAAGGAGGACAAGTACGATGCCAAAGTGGACGCCTGGTTCGACAACTTTCGCCAGCTCAAAAGCCGCCTGGACGATGAGATGCTGCAATTTGGCGAGTTCGATATGGAAATGTCGGATATGACGGGCCAGTGGCTCTTCCCCAAAGAGCGCGAATTCGAACTGCCGTACGTCAAGCGTGTCTACTCAACCAACTCGACCACTCTCCTCAAAGACGGGTGGGTCAAAGACGTCGTCGACCGGATTGACCTCATCTACAACCCGAAGCAGTACCTCGACGGCCAGCCTGGCGAGAAGAGTTACGAGCGGTACCTGCAATGCAAGTTGTCGGTGCAAATCCAATGCTTCGGCGGAGAGAAGTCGCGGTTCTATGCCAACAGGGACAATGGCACTTCGTACAGCTGGAGAGACACGACCGTCTGCCAGACGCTGGATTGCTTTCACGGGGCGGACGCTGAGTCGAAGAAGTATGCCGATGCGTGGCAGGCGAAGAATGATGCTGTGATGAATGGGCCTGACAGCTCGTTCAGTAAACAGGATAGACGTCTTCTCTGGGGCTCTCATGAAGATTGGAACCTTGGCGATGAGAAGGTTTGGAGGTGTTACTATGAGGATGAGGAGAAGTATAACAGGCTGGGTAAGGCGAGGGCGAAGGCAGACCCGAACGGAACTTTTACGGCCAATCCGTTTGCTGTCACAGCATTGCACGATACCCTCTAGGTAATTAGACGGACTGTTGAACGACCCGCCTTCATGTTGAGCGGTCGCAATGATCACGTTGCGTGTCAGATGGAATCTCGACACCGCACGTCCGCCTTTATTCATTGCTGAACCGTGTACGATTGATATTATTTGGAATTCTGCCTCAATACGCAATTCATTCTAGCGTCTTATCCTCGAAAAGCAGTCCTTCGTATCGTTGTCTTTTCCATCTGGCATTCCTCAAGTCTAGCGAAAGCGCCTTACTCCGGCTCCGCGCGCTCGTAAGCGAGAAGCTGGTATGACGACCAGTAGAGAAGCCCCGAACCAGGGGCTGAAACTGGGATCTGGCATTTCACTGGTGTAGGGGTTAAGGTGGATTGCGAACATCCAGAGGCTATGCTTAACCAATGACACTCCGGCATCCAAAGATGCATGGCAGTACTGGAGCTGATTTGCCAAAGTAACCGATGGTCTCGTGACGTTGCGGCACAGCCTCGCCCAGTAAAAAGCAGCTCCAGAAGCGCGAACTTCCCTGTCTCAACCCTTGCCTCTTTCGCTAGCAAAATCCGCGACGAAGTGCTTTGGCATCTTTTGTTTTCAGTTTGTTCTCATAGCTTCACCTATTCGCCCCGAGGTTCCAGTATATCCCAAGCAAGAGAGACGCCTCATATTGCCAGCTTGCCCAATCATTATGGCCGAAGCCTTAGGTATCGCGTCTGGCGTTATTGCCGTGGTGGACATGGCGACGAAGGTTGGAGGAGGCGGTTTCAAGCTTAAGAGACTATTGGAAGAATTCAACGACGTTCCCTACACACTCCTTCAAAAAGCGGAGCAGATACAAGAATGGGATGAGTTGTTCAATGAAGCTGAACGCCAAATCCCACCCGACGCTCCGCCTGCGCTGATCAGGAACAAGACCTTGCTACAGAAGTATGCTGCCAAATTCCGCACGATCTCGGCTGAACTTCAGGCGATTGTCGATAAGCTGCTTGACCAATCGACGAATAGTCGGAGATACAAGCGCAAGATGGGAGCCGCGAAGGCCGTCCTTCGGAAGGATGATATCAAGGCCTTAGATGGCAAGTTAGATGAAGCATTGAAACAGTTTCAATTTTCATTGTCTCTGTACACAGCGTATGTTTCGCAACGTCCCGAACACAAACCATGTAGTTTGTCACTAATATCATTCAAACTGTGATAAGAGCAACACTGATGACCAACCCAATCTTGTCAATTGAAACACAGCCAGGAGACTCTGAAAAGGAGAACGACTACCAGCAACAATACTCTGGAACTGCAAGCAATGACGAAGATACGTCAAGTTCCCTGACAAGTCACTCAGACTCCCATGACGGTACAGTCATCTACACCATAAGCGACCTCTCAGACATCTTCACCATTCCACACAGCCGAACGATCTTTGGCAGGCTTCGCTTTGCACTGGGCTCTCGCGAGGGACTTCAAATTGCCTTGAGAACGCCAGATTGGCTTTCGTCATCCGTGTACTCTGTTATCGCCTCCAAAAGCATTGCAGGATGGAACGTCAATTTCAGAGCTTACGAAATCGTTCCAAACTTCACTACAGTTGGTTTGACTGACCTGCTCCGGGACGACGATGCTCTGGGCATCCTCAACTTCCTGGATGAGCGTAAGATGACGCCGTACGTACGCGATGTCAACGGACACAGTTTGCTGCTTGTAAGTTGCGCGACCGATATATCGTAGCACAAAATCCACTGACTTGAGTCTGAATAGTCAGCTTGTCTTTATTCATCAGTGAATTTCATGAGTCTGTTGCTTGCAAGGGGCGCCATGCTTTCTTCTTCCAGCTTGGGCACAGATGTGTCGAGCGGGTATGTTTTCTGCAACCAGGATTCAGGAGTGTACAGCCCTGCTAATTGGAAAAAGGTCGTCATGGTTATGGACCCAGCTCGTGATTGCTCTTCAGGCCTATCCAAGTTTACAGAGGAAGTACCCGTATCCCGCACAACGGATGATTCAGCTGCTTCGAGGTCATGACGTGGATGAAGAGGTTTTTGCCCGTCCCACAAATTTCGACATGGTTGGTCAGCGTATACCGCCAAACGCATTGAGTATAGTGATGGGAGATGAATACTATTCTTTCCCGGTTAAAAACAGATTAGAGCACGCACGAGACGCACAAGGCGTCGACGATTTTGCAGTTTTCTTATCGTGGCTCCCTGAAGCGAGGCATGATCCACGCACCTTGCGGAAACATCCCAAGAGCCGGGGGCCCGCTCCTTTATCCATACAATCGCCGGCAACGTTGCGCAACATCTTGCACGACACCAAACGAAGGCAAATTCGCTCATAACCCAGCACGCTTGGTTCGAGCCCATCCGCAAGTACATTGCTTTAGGTTCTGGGGGTGTTAGTCATATCGATGCATGCCGGATACACCGATACTCCGAATCAGAAAATCAAACTCCCTTTGCCTTCATGATCAGTAGATTCACGGCTACGGTTCAGGATCTCTCTAATGCACGACGCATTCAAGAGCCTGTCCAGCTCTGGGTCACCGCTTTATTCTCTTGCGGCGTCGAACTCCTCAACTACGGTCGAAATGAAAAGACTTTGTATGAACAACAAGTCGTCAAATACAGAGAGCGAAATGTCAATTTTTCATTGAACAAGCGACAATCTACAGCTAGATTTTCTCTTACTGGCATAACATATGGTTCCCGTCCAGAACACTGGAGGATATGGTGGGCCTTTGAATATGAAGACTTTGCCGGGGATTTCTGGCGCATGAGAGACCAGCGTAGCACAAACGACCTTGAGTTGGTAATTCCGGATAGCTGGGTAGAGGAGCCCGAGGATTGTCAAAGTGTGGAGAGAGAAAGACTTCTGGAATGGTCTATGGAGGAGCGAACCCCAATGATCTGGTCCGAGTATCGCAAGATTCGACCACCGTTGTGAGAAATGCTGCAAGTTCCAGCGGCGTGGTATCATGCCAAAAGAAGCTCCTGCACACCAAGTAGTAGAATGGGAGGGGAAATGCGGAGTAATGATTGGGCTGTGTCATAGCCGAGTTTCATCAACTTCACTCTCAGTAAGTGCTTCCCGTAAGTTCGTAGACGAAATGAATGATCAAAATATGTTGTGATAAAATTGTCATTAATTCATTATCTGGTATAGAATCACCACTTGGTCTAGCATGCGCCAGTCGCGAGGGTGCCTTCATGCTCTCTTCTATGGATATCATGTTGGGGGGATTTTGTAAGCGCAAGCTTTAGGCCGTAAGAAGGGGTTGAAGGACAACAAGGACCGGAAAGGTAAGCCCATACGACACTAGGAGGGCAATTCGGGGCCACACATGCCTAGATGTCAACCCTCCTTGTCGAGGGTCTTCACTCAGCTCTTCGTGAACCGCGAAAGCGAAAAGAAACTCTTTCTCTTCTTATCCCCCTTCATCCCCCTTTCACCCTCATGCTTCTTCGCTTGCTCCTCCGTGTTGAGCTGCGTCGTGTTGTCATGCATAAGCTGCTGGGCATATGAGACGGTGCCTGCGTTTGTAGCACCAGGCGTGTATGAGATGCTTGGTGGCGGCGAGCCGGGGATGTATGGATGAGAGCCTGGAGGTGGTGTGATGGGTCCGTACGCCGGGTGGTTGTGCATGCCGGGCGGAGGACCTGGAGGCGGGGCTCCTGGTCCCCAGGAGTGAGTCGGCGTGCCATACGGGGAGTGACCCGGGGGTGGTGAGGCGTATCCGTAGGGGTACGGTCCGGGAGGCGGGGGACCGGGAGGAGGCCCATGAGGATGTCCTGGAGGAGGAGGTCCCGGCGGAGGTGGGTACATCGCGCCGGGGGGTGGTGTTCCGTATGGAGGGGAGAGTGGTGGCGGCGTGCCATATTGCGGTGTCGTCGGTTGACTTGGTGGCGCGGGGAGCGCAAGTTGTGATGGCGGGCCTTGGACCGCGGCGAGTTGCTGTTGTTGCTGTTGCTCTGGGGTGGCGAAGAGGTCCATCACTTTGCCGTGGCCAGTGAGTCTCTCGTAGACGGCGAGAGTGGTACCGAAGTCCTTGTGGCCGTCAACTTTAATGGCATCGAGTAGCTCCAAGGCGTATGTCTGGCAGTTGTTCGTGATGAGATTGTAGGTAGGTTGCCTTTCTCTGATGCTTTGAATCACAGATTCACCTGCGCAAAGTAAGCCAACCAATTCTTGAAAGTGAAGCCAAGCGCATAAACTCACCAGCTCGCCGCAGCGCGTCATCATTGAAGCGCGTCTCACCCACTGGGAAGGTGCGCCACTCTTCGCGCTTAACCTTCTCGTTGGTGTAGATGACATGGAACTGCTCATCCTGCGCGACAACCTCACAGTCAGCGTCCATCATCCATGCGCGGGATCCACATTGAACTCATTCCGACGATCCCGAATAACGTGAAAAAAACTCACCATCCAGAGCTGGTGCGCATACTCGCCGACGAGAACGGCCCAATGCTGCGTCGGATCCGGGTAGTACCTGATCCTCTCCGTGATCATCTTCCCCAGGCCGGTGTCCTCGGCGAACCACTTTCCGGCGAGGCCGCCGACAGGGTGCCATCCGACCTCGACCGGCCGGGGCGGGCCATTGAGGATGGGCTGCGTGACGGGAACGACATTCGGCTTGTGGCCGAGACCGATGGCGTGTTTGAGAGCGAGCTCACCCTTTGTGAGATTCTTCTGCCTGTTTGCTGTGTCAGTGAGAGCAATCTCAAGCGACCTCCTTCACCAGCGCGAATGGATCGCGATGACGTAGTGAATGGGCTGCCAAGGTGCGCAAAAGCGGTGTGCGCCAGGCCCAGTATTGGCAGGGGACGGCAAAGGAAAAAGGTCGCGCCTACAGGAACTCTCCCACTTTATCCCGCTTCCTCTTCGCTTCCTCGTCGGAGCCGGTCGTTGACACGGTCGTTGACATGGCGATTCAAGTGCGGCGACTCACGCAAATCTCGGAGGAGGTGTGGTTGAGAGGAATGGGGAACCGACGGAGCACGCCGGTACGGGCCTCAACTCTTTTGGAACGACAACTGTGGCACTAAAAATGAAATATTTGGAAGGGAAAGAAGAGGAAAAAATGGAGCGAGCGGCTACTGGCGCCGTCTTACGCGTTTTTTGGTGTGGCTGTCGCAAACGCAGGGCGGCGGCAACACAAAATATTGCCTGCTGGGCGAGAGCTTGCTTGCTTTGCTGGATGCGCTGGCGCCTTGCTTTGAGCTGGACCACGTGAGGCGCAGGCGCGCACCGCCGCATTGATGGGTAATTAAAAACAAGGGACGGAACGACCGATTCAGCCAATGAATTGCGATCTCGAGCCTGCCGACGACCCGGGAGACGCTACCGAATCGGAAAGGAGGGCGGATTGCGGCTTCTCCGGGTTGCGATCGATGGGCTGTGGAACGGCATTTGTCTTCTTATTTCTGCCCTCTTCCCGTCACACGGAATCGCTTTCGCAATGGGCAGTGGTCTTTGCGCTGCTGTTTTCCGATCGTGCTGTGATGCGCAGCAGGTGATTCGTCATTTATTGGGACTGTCAGTCAATCACTTGCAGCACCAACGCATACACCTCGAGTCATGCTTGGCGGTTGGCTCCACGCAGTACACTTGTGTTTATTTCTTCAGTTGGCTTTGAGACGGTATTCATGAACAGTGTTGAAGCCTATCTTTCTCTCTGGGACAAAGAATACGTCTCTCTCAACTCCTTTCTTCTGCGTGCATATTTCTGGGGTGAGGAGAACCTGCAGGTGGTTACATCAGCCAAGTATTGTACGTTGCGTGTCACCGAGGTATCCGTCACACTGTGTTATGGGGCATTGAATATGTTGAGCCACCTGCAAAAGCTACCTGCAGAACGGGAGCATGGCGCATGTTTATGGGTTCAAGTGCAATGCAAAAGTTCGGATCACGAACTCTGATAGCGTTTTCCGAGGGCGATCTAGATCGTCTAAACTCTTCGCTTCCTCGGTTGGGGCGAACTTGCTTCTGACGGGCGGAGCAAAAGCTTATTTGGATGACTCGATTAACCTCAACGCCTAGCTTAGCGAGGAGCCAACTGGGTAAACTCAACGGCTGAGTTAGGTGAGCTATCACAAGAGGCATATCATGAGAACTCAGGGGGCTCATTCCGTCTTGGGCAGTTCAAGCTGGAACCTCTTTACCAAGCATTGAAGCAAACCTTCATGTGGTCCGGTTTGTAGTCATTGTCGCTGAAGTGTCTCTCCACAAGAGTGAATTCGTGGGTGAGTTTTGAGGAATAGTGGATTCGTGGTTGAGTTTTGCTATCCGCTTTCACACTTCTAGCTAGCGACTGCTCATATTTTATTGTTGTCTTCGCTGTCGTTATCCACGTTGCCCTTATCATTGTCGTCATCATTATTGTTATCGTTCCTTCACCGTCTTCATATTTACTACTGTTGGTGTCCTATTATCACTATCTGCCTGGATAGCAAAATTCCAATGGTAAGGTAATCAAAATAGGTGTACTAAGTTGATCTTTCACGAAAGGAATCGAGAGCGATTATCGTATGTACGTGTACTCAGTTCGTGTTCTCTGCTCTCAATTATACTGCTGTGTGGCAATTTGGATTCTTCCTCAGTCAGACTCATGCAAGCCTACACGAATCTATAGACGTTGCTGCTGCAACGAAACTCAAGTAAGCCCTTTTTCCAGGAGGTTAGGGGGCGAGGACAAGAACGTCTTTCAGGCGTCATCACTCCACCCAAGCAGACACAACCTCCTTCGCTCTTTCTCCATCCTCCACAATCTTGCCCCTCTTGAAGTCCCCCCTGGCAACAAAGTCCACATCAAACGAGTTAGGCTCCAGGACCAGATTAGAGTGGAAGCCAGTGTTGATATCAAGATCCAGCGGCTTCTTCGCGAAGACATTAAAGTCCCAGGCCAGCTTGGCCAAGACAATCAACACCTGGTTCTCGGCGTAGTCAAGGCCTGGACACATCCGGCGGCCCGCTCCAAAGTTGTACGTGGGCCGGCGGTTCTCCTTCTCAGCTGCGGTCTTCATCTCGGGTCTGACTCCCCACTGGTTGTTCATGTACCGAGCCGGGTTGAACCCCTCGGGGTTCTCGTACCACTTCTCATCCCTATGGATAGCCCAGACGTTCATGATGAAGACGGTGCCCTTGGTGAACTTGTACCCGCGGTAGGTGTCATCACGAGCCAAGACTCGCGGGACAGCTTGAGGCGCGGCACCGCGCCAGCGCATCGCCTGTGGCATGGTCAGCTTCACTCACAGGCATCTGAGTTGGCAGATAACTTACCTCCATCATGACGGCTCTCAAGAACTTGGCTTCTGGGAGCCTCTCTTCTGTGGGCGGAGAATCTCCCCAGATGGAGTCGACTTCGGCCTGAACCCGCTTCTGGACCTCAGGGAACGCGGCAAAGGCCATGACGACACTGGAGGTCGTGGCAATGACGGTGTCAACCGCCGCATCCAGCGTACCACCCCCAAACACCGCAAGCTCATGGTCGCCCATCCGCATATCCTCATTCGTCTCCGCTTCCATGATAATCCTCGACATGACAGACTCATTGTCGTGGCTCCGCAGCCCCTTGGCAATCGTACCATGTTGAAGCTTCGCGCCGTCGAGCATGTAGTAAATCATCTTCCACATATCCTTCCTCAACACCAGCGCCTCCTTCCGCCACTTCGCAAGAAAGTCAGGCAAGTGCTTCATGAACGGAAACAAATCAACCGGCGGCGCCTGCGCGGGCTTCAGAAACCTCAGCCACCTCGCCTGCGTGCCGAAGTACTCCTCCGTCGAACTCGGCCCCTTATCCTGGATCTTTCTCCCGCACAGGATCGACAGCGGCGTCGCGAGCGCCCAGTACTTCATGTGCGTCCGGAACTCCGCCGGGTCGTCCAGGATCTTGTGCATCAGGATCGCGGACTGCGCCGTCTGCACCGCGAACACGCGCTTCAGCTCCGCGGGGCGGAACATGTACTGCATCGCCGTGCGCGTCTTCTTGATCGTGTGGTCGTTGGGCTGGAAGATGACGGTGCCCGGGTTGATGATCTGGGAGGGGATGTAGGGCGTGGGCCGGTCCGAGTAGATTGCGCCGCGCTTCTCGATGAGCTCGCGGACGAGCTCGGCGGTCTGGAGGACGACTAGGTTCTGGCCGCCCATCTTGAGGCCGACCATGTCGCCGTAGGTTTGCTTCCATTCTGTAAACTTGAGGAAGGACTTCTCGGGTGGGACCTGGAGGATGTTGCCCAGGCCCAGGATTGCGGGTGGTCCTGGGGGATAGTTTTTGGGACGTCTGGCTGCGAGGGCCCAACTTCCGATTAGGTAGATGAAGGGGAGGAGGATGAATGCCAAAGCGGCTGGGTGGAACACTGATGAAAATAGGCTCATGATGTCGGTTTGGTTGGGTGCTACGGTTCACTTGGAGAAATACAGAGAGGAGGCACGGAAGCGGCTTGAGAGCTGGGAAAGGTCCACAAACCAACTCCTCCTGTGCCTTCTTATGTTTGAGTCTCCTCCTCACCGATGAAGATCTAGCCTCTGGGCTGCCATCATTGATATCACTTGGCATCAACAACTGTGACAACAACCAACGTCGTGTAACCTAGCATACTACCGTTCTAGGCAGTTTTACGCAAATTACATACGTCGCGCAGTGCGATCAACTGGCTCCTCCTAGTGGACCGCATCGCATTTGCCCTCCACACGAGTTGCCCGGCACTGTAACCTCAAGTAGGCTGAGAGTTGCGATTGCGACTGCCGTGCAGGCTGCCGTGGAGCCCACAGCACTGGCGAGCCAAAGAGATCAGACACGAGAGCTGCAAATATCAGATCAAAGATATGCGGGCCGTCAGCACCAATGCATAGGCAAGCATTCCATATGCGGGTTGGCCTCGGGATCCGGATCTAGGCGGGATCTGCCGTCAGCAGCGAGTAACATCGCACGACGCTGTCCTGCAAGACCAACGAGTGTGGATTTTGGTCCAATGAGCCGTTGACGTTTAGTAACTTGCTCTTCAATACTTCAATACTCTTGTCTTAGGTATGTTTTGATGCGAGTTGGAACATGGGGCAAAGAGCTGGGTGCGTAATTTCGGACTCGAGGTTGCATGCATTGCATGCCAGGCAGTGTGGAAGCGGGGTCTGAGGCGAATACAGCGATTTTCCCCTTCAAGAAGTTGAGTGACCCACCGTCATTCTCAAATCATGTCATGTTCACGCAGGCAACTTTGCCAAAGGAGTTAGTAGTCACGGATCATGAACACGAAGAAGCGTTGGTTAAGAAATATCATGAATCGAAGCAAACAGACACATGTCAACATGCGTTGCGGATGACTTCCGAAACCGAGAATCGAACTCGGGGCTATGCCTGCCTCCCGAAGATGAGAGGGCATCATGTTGGCCACTACACCATATCGGATTGGTTGTTGAAGACCTGCGAGGTTGCGGAGCCTTAGGTGTGGCGGGCTGAGCTTCGTATGGTGGAAACTTGGGTCGGCGCCCTGCATCTTGTCTTCCATCGTCACTACAGAAACTCACGCAAATCAAGTTTGTTTGATTATTGCATGTTCTTCTGGTCCTAAGCTTGTTCGATGTATTTCTAAGTCAGGCTGCGGCGGCTCGTCCGACCCAGGAACGGATGTGAGATGAATTGGTTAAGACTAATGTATCCGCCTAAAAGAGTGTAAGTTGAAGTTGTCTTTCCTCAGTTAGATTTGTATTGTCATCAGAGCCAACGCTAAGTATATTAGTTCAGACTTTATCAAGTTAAGAATGTGTTCAAGCCGCAGGCGTCTATGTGTTTCTCAGAGGAGGCGAAAGGGCCAACTGGTAACATACAGGGGCAGAGCTTTTCGAACGGTTCAAACAACTACGTCGAAGGAGTTTGTGTTCGAGTCGTTAATTTAATTATTGATGTCTATTCATTTATATTCGAACTAGTATTCTCACGATGCCTTTGATGTCGGCTAAGGATTTCAGTAGTTGTGGCAATGATAACAGAGGTGACGACAACGAGAACAACGACGACGAGGATGTCGAGGACCAACTAGCGACGTCACAACTTCAACACATCCAATGCGTGCTAAAGTGATGCGCATACCTCACGATTAGTCAGATAGACACAAATCCAATTATTCTTCTGTGTGTACAAAGGTTCCCTCGCTTTTCTTCGGCAACGAAAAAAGTCTCGAAGTTTACTTTCTAACCTCAGCTGATAACGACCTGGCGGTTCTAACAGTCAAGAACAGACATAGCACAAAATGAACCAACCCGAACCAGAAAGAAAAGATTCCTCAGCTAAGAAAGCGCTCCACTGATTTGGCGACGTTTGCTCTTCCAGCCTGAATATTCCAGAGGACTCACTCAAGGGCTATGCTGTATAATGCTCCGTGGTTTAAGACCATCTTTAGATGCGTGTATGCGATTAAACTCTTCATCATGTTCAAGCTATGCGCACGTATCAAAGCTAACATCTTTAAGTTATTCCATATGCGGTCGAGACGTTGCTATCGTAAATTCCTATTAATAGTCTAGCACTGCGTTTTGGATATAGCATCGTCGTGGTGGCCTTGCATCTCGAAGCTGGAAACTTCAGGAAAGAGCCACACCTTTCCATCCATTTCCCAGAAGTTGATGATTCCAACATGGGATTTGACTCACGAAACATGATCGTCGTGTAAGACCTCTCTTCTAGAAGACTGATACTATAGTCCTTGTGTTCATGCTAAGGTCCACGTACACCTGTCAATAGGATCGTCGTCATAAGGTTTGTGATGATTATGGTAAGCCCTTTTATTCCAAGGCCTCCCTGCCGTTTCTGTTTCTGTCATTTTTCAAATTATCGTATGCAATATTCTTTTACAGAACGGATGTTAGCCTCTGGTGGAATGGTCACGAGAACTGAAACTTGGGGCAACTGCCAGGTTGCGGAGCTTCCCGCCTCGATGTTAGAGGATGACCAAAGCATCACGATATCAACGACAGACATCCCACAACCGCGATTGGCAAAGTCGCAAATGAAAACATATGCGGCCTCGGCCATTAAAAGCTGTCACTATGCCTATCTGTCTTAGCCGGCCTTCACGTCAGCCATTAGACAAAACTATGCTATTATGGATCTCAGCCCTTAGAACGAGTTGTCAACACCCCCCCGAAACTTTCCGCGCTCAGAACGAAAATACCCCAACTCCCGAAACTCTATAACTCGTTATCAATATGTTAAGGCAATAAGCACGTCACTATATCATGCACATTGAAAGACGCCATACTATTTCCAGCCCGACATCATACGTTAAACACTCTTTACTGACAGCCGCTATACCCTCCAAAACGCCGCGGGCCCTGAAATCACAACCGTTCCAAAACGTCCATCAAGTGAACGAGTCGAAACGCCCACCAAAACCACATGGCCACAAAGGCAAATCGTCATCTTCAATTGCCGTTTCACGCCAGCGGTCAATAGGCAAAACCCTCCGTTGCGTCTAAGTGCATAATGATCAAATTTCCCCAAAAGCACGTCGACGCCGGGGCCCTGCTGTTACCGGCGAGATGTGAAACGTAAGCCTGATGTTCCTTCCCTTGGCCATCTGCGATCTGTGGAGTTCTCTTCTCCCCCCTCAACCCCGAAGTCCTTCTCTTTCGGCTGATGAGTTTTCCATGTGGTCATCCCTACCGAGTTGTGTCATCGGCAGGCAAGCGAAGAGGCGGGCGCACTTTTTGGGGGCCTGGTCTGGCTCTTGGTCTCCGTCTGATGTTCGGCAGGCGGCGAAGCCTTTTGCATTTAGGTTTCCAGGCCAGCTTGGCCCTTGGAGCGTGATGGATACGGACGGGGAGTATCACATGATGAACTTTCCGGTGAAGCTCTTTTAGAAGAATGCTTGCGAGCCGCTGCGCAGCAACTGGGAACACCTACACACGGCCCGATCTCTCGCCGAAAAGCGCAGCATGCACCGCATCTTCTGCAGCAACAAATGCAAGATTAGATCGATACACGGCGATATGCTTCGGCAAACACACACTGCTTGAAGATGCTAAAACGTGCAATCTCGTCTTATCGCGGCATATTACACACATGAAGTTGCTCACTGTGATAGCATGTCATCATGCCTAGCTGATATGCCGCGTTGAGCATGCCACAGGCAGAGTCCTCCCATGCGTTCGCACCGTTGGAGGGAATGTGCAGGGCCGATCTCAATGTCAAACGGTGGACATCACAGTGGGGTGTCGTGTCATTGCCCTGCAGGTCCTAGGACTCTTTCACCAGCGTCAATCGAACCCCCGTCAATGGCACGAAGCACGTTGCTCACCTTCTTTTAATTGAATCTTTTTTGCTTGTCTCGACCTGCAGGTGGTCCCTCCCCATCACCTGGTGGTGTTGATTCTATGACCACGCCCACCCCTCTCTTCTCGGCCCAGACAGCTTCAGAACCCTGAAGGCCACGATGCCAGTTATTAACACGAAAAGGGATATCGACAAGGACCAGACCATGCCCGCCAGGGAATCAGGGGGAGGGAGGGCCGTATTGGCCTATTCTGGAGGGTGGAGGGTCAGTGCGGGAAGGAAGAAGGAAAGAAAAGACAGCCACCGCAGCGTTGCTGTTCACTGCGCAACATGGGCTGCGAAACCGCGCTTTCTGCCCGCATTGACAGCTGGAGCTTGGGTGGTTTATGTGCGAAATACCTAGTGCCTAACCCCCGCGCGTCCACATTCAGCTGTCTAAAGGCCTGTCGGTGGCCTTGCTTGCTTCTTGGGAGCCCCGCAGTCTGTCAAGCGATACAAGGGAGGCATGCAGGGCCGTTTACCGAGGCAGTAGAGAGGTTCCCTTCTAACTCGCGCGCAAGTACGACACCTGGTCAATAGCATCGACTTGAGACTGCCGAATATCACAAAAGGGCGCGTCTGTTCGCCCGCGGATGGCATGCCCGATGGCGGCACGGAGCTGTGATGATGTGATGAATGACACCGGAACGATATTCCCAAAGAGCCGTCAGAGAGGGGAAGACAGCCACAGGCCGAGGATGTCCCGCATGTCGTTCTCGGCGGGACTGTCAGTTGGGTAAATCCTGTGATCCTGGCACGCACGGACGCGGAAAGAGACAAGCGAGGGAGGGGACAGCGAAGCCCTCGCGGAAAATCCCACAGGGCCTGGCGTGGTCCGTGAAACGCTTCTCGTGGGATGAGTGTGATATCAGACGTTGTGGTGGACACTGGGGGCCCGGGCGTGCAGGACATGGAGGAGAGGAAGAGAGGGGAACCCAGTCATCTCAGAGAGAGGGAAAAGAAATGACGTTCAATCAAGATGGTGAAATGACCGCCACTTGTCATGCGCTCGGTTGTTTGCTTGTTGATGAGCACAATACTATTGACTGGGTTACTCCCTTGGCTCGGGAAATCGGGCGGCGAAGCGGCGGCCCTCACGGAGGAGAAGCGAACGCCACGCCGTACCGTACCGGCGCCGACTCCGTGTGCAGCCATCACCAACATTATCGGGCCACTGGTTTCCAACAACTCCGTTCACATCCCGTGCGAGTACGACATTGCCCGGAAGAGAAATGTTCTCGAAAAGGGGAAGGAAAAGTCAACTCAACTTTTCCTGCTCACCTTTCCCCCTTTCTCTTTGGTCAAACACCTGAGAGTTCAGACGCACACAGCATTGGTCGCGTTCCAATCCGACGCGACCGATAGCGAAGGGAAAAGTGTGTCTTAATCCATCCCATCATCTTCCGTTGCAGCTCCACGTTTTCTCGACGCTCGCGAGACAGTCTGCACCGTTGATACAACCTGACGACAGAACCCAAGACACAAGCGCCCATCCGAAGAACCGTCCTTCTCACGGCCTGTTCCGGCCTGTGACCCTACACAGCTGCGTTTGTCTCTGGTTGCGAGGAAGAATCCAAACATTAGAAACATCAAGCTATTGCGGATTTCCCTGATTTCGATCGCATGAACGACTTCCTGGAGGGCCACGCACCCAAGGGCAATAAGAAGAAAAACGTGGTTACAGATGGGATCATCCTCTTTATCGCAAGTTTCCGTGCCTCGGATGGTGGGAGGGAGCTTTGATCGCTCCTAAGCTGTCTTGGCAAGATATCCTTTTCATGACTCTCACAAGGGCGCATCCTGGAAGGTCCCTCTGAGTAAAGGCCAGTTCCCAGCATGCTGGCACCTCGATAGTTGCAAATGCCCTCCTCTCCACTTACGGATTCCACAATACACGTAGGCAGCTCCGGACGCAAGAGCCTCTCTCAACACCGTGCCGATTCCCCAGCGACCTTTCCGGTCCTCCATTCCCTGCGACCCGATAGTCGTCTTCCCACATTCCCCCAGCAAAGTCTCGATGACGAGTTGCGTGTGGGGATGCAAATCCAAGCCTTCTTGGACTACGAATCCCTTCCGACCATCTCCACCGAAAGCCCGGTTTCCTGGATTTGCTTTCTCTCCCTCCGGACTGAATTTCAGAGGATGGGCCCATACTTTCACGGAACAGACACCGAATGAACGGGCGCGGTTCGGGAGAAGAGTCCATCTTGAAGCACGTAATCACGTCAAGCATGGGACAGGCATCATCTCTCCTCAACACCATCGCCCATCAGGGTCCAAACCCAGTGAGGGGTAAGTCGTAGTCATGAAATATACCGTCTAAAACAATCCGGACGCCCGTAACGTTATCATGCTTAATATCACTCAGACGTTGGAATACTACGGTGGCCCAGTTTCACCATCCTCCCCAATGGAACCGACCCTCTCTGTCTGCCAGGACGGTACGGCGAGGCACTGTGTCTTTCGTCCAAGGTCAGATCCCCTGGAGGCCCTGGGACGGCCGCTGGCACAGGACGAGAGGACAAGAATCCCATGCCGGCATCCCGCTGTCAACGACGGACCCCCACATGAAATTCGCCGAATGGTAACTCGGGTCTAGGCCCTCTCGCCGGCTCGCCGGCTGACTAAATGGCCAAGAGGATGTTGGCCACGGCCCAGATATCACGAGGTCTTGGCAGGGCAGACGAACTTCTTTTGTGCTATTTCGCGAGGTAAACTGCGACAGAGTTATATGTGCCGGATGAACCGGAAGCATGGATTCAGCGAGTGTCTGTCATTGCCGCGTGAGTTTGCCAAGGTATGTCTTTATCGCGAACGAAGCACGTTCTTGGGAACCCGTCAAACGCCGTAAACTGCCGTGTCGGGGACATTTCGTCTGTTAGTGGCGACGGTAACCCATCACTGAAGGGCCCAAATGTGAAATCCAAGGGCCTTGGATGACAAGGCAAACGAGGTAAAGCACCTGAATCACGTACTCTTAACTTTCCAACTCTATCTTGCCGGCGGTATCGCCGGTAGGGCAGTAGGGCCAGCTCCAAAAGTATCGTCCATGACCCTGACCGAGTCTCAATAGCACAGCCATGATATCGAATGCCACCACGTCTGCCTCTGCCCATACGGCAGCCTCCCGCATGGCAAAGGTGCATGTTCCCACAGTGCTTGCATGCAGAAGCCACGGAAATCTGAATAATTCCCGCTCATCGCCCTCATAACCATCACATGGCCATGCGGGACCCATGGCCGTCTACCCACCCTTCACCCCTCCTCCGCATGGAGTCCCCTCGACACACTCTGAGACCCGGAGCTCAACCCTCCCGGCCAGACCTCGACGGCGGTCCCTGATCACCGCCGGGGCCGTGCGCAGACATCCCCAAACAGCAATCGAGTCAGATGGGATGCGAAAGTGACCGAGTCTTGTCATTCTACCAAGGCCACAATGCTATCTGCCTGTCACCTATCACACTGCTATTATTCCTCTTACCGCGTAATTCGCCTCCCTGTGTCCACTGAGGCAATGGCAAGTCAGTCAGTCGCCCACAGTGAGAGTCGTGACGTCCATTAAGTCGCACGTAGATGGCGATTGCAGCCACGCGACAACCATTTCGAGTCATGACGTCTTCCTTGCCTTCATCTATCTGCCGCCATCAACCGCCATAGATAGCAGCATATCAAAGGCTATTCGGCACTGAATAAGCGCGCGCGCGCGATCTCTAAAATGGAATTTCTTAAAATGGCCCTAAGCCAAGAAAACACACACCGACCCAGCCGCCACGCTGCGTGGCGGCAGACTTCCTTAGCCCGAAACACCGCCAGGAACAGAGGCCTGGAACCGCTGGTATCACAATATCTCACTAACCCGCTCCCTCGATCAATCTCTCTTGATTTGAGTTTTCTTATCCGCAGTCGTTCGACAAAGATGGCGTTCATCTCCACAGTGGCTTGATCGTTTCGCCGGGCCCCCCTCCATCTTCCCTGGAAACCTTCACAGATGAAGGCCGCCATGCAGCAAGAGTCTCTGCCTATGCCTAACCTGAGGGACCGACTCTAAAAATGGGACCTTCGGCTAAGTGCAGCAGCGGCGGGGCTGTTCCAGATCATTGGGAAAGCAGTACATGCAGCAAAAGAAAGCATACAGCCCCGTAATGTTTTGTAGTTCGGCAGACGCAAGTTTGGCTTCGGCGCCCCAAAAAAGCACGTAACCATCAAGCCGCACAGGATGCAAGCCCCCGGGCGACGACCGCGAACCGCGGCTTACCCCCAAAAACCGGGAGGCTCCGTTCGCAAACGTCGCCGGGTCGGGGGTCGGGGGCGAAAGAGAGGCACTGCTCGGAGGGCCGGCCACCCCAGACCACCGCCGAAACGACAAATCGCTCGCCGGCGAAGCCCTGCCATGGCCCTGGTCCTGCCTTGGATAACGTCTTCCAGATGGCTGCATTGCCGCCAAGCCAACATTCTTCGCGCCCTGTCGCAGATATAGTCAACGGATGCCCGCACAATCGAAGCTGAATCGCGCCTTCGGCCAGCGGTTCCGAACGAGAGATTGCTGTTTGCCGGAGCGTTCGTTGTGTTGTATGTAGTTCACGTCAACCCTCATCCAAAACTCATCCGAGGCCGCGCCGTCATCCGGCAGCGGAGACAATTCATCCCATCTCCTTTCCGCAAGCTCATACAACATGAACATTCAGGTTCGTTCGGACATATCTCGAGACATGACTTGCGACCGTTCCTGAAAATGCCACCCTCCCCATTCGTTTAAGGGCAGTGGGGATCCTCATTTCGTTGATCCGGCAAACTCGGCCGAGGGACACGAGGGGCTCGGGTCTGCAGATAGGCTCCATGACCGCATCGTGGTCCGGTCGCCGGCTCCCTTTCGCCAGATTTCCGCGTACCGACCGATTTTGGGGGTCACATCCAATATGCGGGTCCTTTTCCTCACCGTTACCGCTGAAGAAAAAGCGACCAAAAAGAAAGAAATATTGGGCAAGTCCACATTAACATGGGATATGCCCGCTTGAACGAATCTCATAATTCAACGTCTCCACGTGGCTCCACGTGAACCGATAAAAGACCCCTTCGGTATTCAAATGAGTAAAGGCGAGAAAGGCAAACAAGATTAGAGTAATGGAAATCTAGAACGAGTGTCCCATCCACGTGTAGTGAAAAGCTCCAAAGACTCTCACTACTGCCCAATCACATCCTCAACATGCCTTCGTGACCAGCTTCCTAAAGGCCTCGGCAAACGGCAGCACCCGCCGAGATCTCCAATGTCCCAAAAGACTACCATCGCCCAGGACGAACTACCACCCAAAATTCGTCATCCCATCCATCACGAGCCCTCCATCAAGCTCCATCATCGGCCTCCCACCCCGACAACAGTCACATAGCGCCCAAATAAATCCCACCTCTTAGGCTCTCAAGGCCTCAAGCCCCCCCCTGCCCGTCCTTCGTCCCATCACCCATCGACCAACGAACTCCGCCATGTGCCTGAACACGCTGCTGACAGCGTCACATCGCCAACCCGATAAGACCAGGGGCGCTCTTCATGCTAACCCCAAAAGCGGTCACAACTGCCGCGGTGCAATTTGAGTCCTACAATGTGTCGGTGAGGGGGCTCGCGAGATACTGGGCAGAATATCCCAAAATGACCATCACGAGCCGTGTAGAGCCCATGCCAATGCCATGTCCAACCCACCACAGCAGCGGTGGTGGTGCTGTCACTGTCACCTTCTCGATTCATTCGGCCTGTCATGAGCAGTAAAAAAAAAAAAACATGCCTATTATTGATCCCATCTTTAGTGTAAACGAGTGAAGCTAAAGCCATCCCATATTGCGGGGTTCACCTCGCCTAGAAGCCGGTTCATCTCCATGCGAATGATCTTCAGCTTTAATAAATTCAACACTTGGTCCCAGCTCCGCCACTGGTCTATTATCGTCGCTATTGCTGTGCCATTCCTCGTTTTCTCTTTTGCTTCCTCTGCTCGAAAATCGGCCGAAAGCTATATCTGCTCTCCCGTCCGTCGTGTAATTTTTCGGAGTATTCCATCACGCAGAAGCATCATCACCACATTCGTTCAGAGAAACTAGCAGCCATGAAGTCCTCCAGCATCAAGATGCTCCTCGCCGGAGGTGCCATCTCCTCCATGTCAGGCGTCGCCTCCGCTCAGGCGACATCCGGCGACTTCACCGTCCTCGCGATGAACGTCGCTGGTCTCCCCGAGATCCTCCAGAACAACGAGGTCCCCGGCGACAAGACGACAAACTCCAGGACCATCGGATCCTACTTTGCAAAGTACGGCTATGACTTCATCAACGTCCAAGAGGTAAGCAAAAACAAAAGCCGTAAAAAATCATTCTTTCCCATCCTCCAAGCAAGTCTGCTATTCGCACGCTTCATCAACCCCTTATCCCTGAGAAGCGACACGTGAGAAATAAGAAAAAGCTTTTGCGCATGAGCCAGCAGTTGCTCCGATCCCATCAATGCACCAGGGACCATCCCCCCAAACATGACTCTCCCCAAGAGGCCTCTCAACACCAAACCCACCACCCCACGATGTCACTGTTTCAGAATAAACGATTGCGCCTTGCAGACCTGCCCAAAAAGACAAAAATAAGCATCATGAACCTAACGCATCATGCACCCAAATTTAGGACTTCAACTACCACGCCTACATCTACGAGACGGACAACCATGCCTACCGCACCGCGACCTCGGGCGGCGTCCCCTTCGGCTCCGGCCTCAACACCCTCGCCAACTTTGACTGGATCGACTTCGAGCGCATCAAGTGGAACACGTGCTCCAACGCCTCCGGCTCCGACTGCCTGACCCCCAAGGGCTTCACCTTCATCCGCGCCCGCATCGCCGAGGGCGTCTACGTCGACATCTACAACCTGCACACCGACGCCGGCACCGAGGCCGACGATCTCACGGCCCGCAACAGCAACCTGCACCAGGTCGCCGACTACATCGACGCCAACTCCTCCGGCAACGCCGTCCTCATCTTCGGCGACACCAACTCGCGCTACACCCGCACCTCGGACAACATCGGCGTCTTCGCCTCGCAGAACGGCATGACGGACGTCTGGCTGCAGCTCGAGCGCAACGGCGTCGTCCCCACCGAGGAGACCCTCTGCGCCAACCCCAGCACCACAAACTACTGCGAGACCGTCGACAAGATCTTCTACCGCGGCAACCCCGTCCTCGACGTCAAGGCCACCCACTTCGCCTACGAGAGCTCAAAGTTCCTGCAGTCCAACGGCAGCATCCTGACCGACCACAACCCCGTCACCGGCAACTTCACCTGGTCCCTGTCCTCCACCCTCCGCCAGTCCGACTTCTCCGGCGGGCCCCACGGCAACTGGTTCTCCGACCTGACCGCCCTCGCCGGCAAGACCAAGCCCAAGGCCTCCGTGCTCACCTTCCACGGCGCCAACCGCCTCGACTCCGTCGGCCTCACGCTCGCCGACGGCACCGTCTTCACGCACGGCGGCACCGGCGGCACCGCCGCTACGCTGACCCTGGGCGACTCCGAGTTCTGGACCGCCGCGAAGCTGTGCTGGGGCCAGAAGGACGGCCAGACGCGCAACTTCTACATTCAGGCCACCACCAGCGCCGGCAAGACGCTCGAGGCCGGCGCGTCCACGTCAGACTGCGCGACGCACACGGCCCCCTCAGGATGGCAGATTGTCGGCTTCCTGGGACGGGACGGTGACAATATTGACAGACTGGCGTTCGTCTATGCGCCGCAGTAGATGATGTGTGGCAAGTAAGTGGTGGCGGCCATAGTGTCAGGGCGGTGCTGTCATGTGCCGAGCAGTGTCGTTCATGCAGCCAGCCCGCGATCCTTTGCTTGCAGATCCATGCTGGTTTTATTTTCGGTTTCCTGCCAACCCGGGGCGATGGCACTTCCTCTTGACGATCGGCATTATATCTCCAAGGTCGCCGTGTGCCGGAGAGCGAGGTCGGGTGCGAGTCCGAAATGGACCCGTAACCCCAGCAGCAGCATGATTCATGAATCAGGGTCCTCTTTTCTTCGTCTGGTGTCTGAACCAAAAGCAACGCCAAGACAGAAAACGACCTTTTCTCTTCTCAAAGGAGGCTCCAGTTAGTCTCGAAGGACCTTGAGCCTTTGTTCTCTTCTCGTCGATCTTACCTTTCTCGTAAATATTCTTTAGCGGTTTTGCGCAAACCGTTGAGGGGGATGGGAGTTCTGAGCTAGTCTATTAATGATGCGAAATGACGAACTCTGAGACATGTACTTAGCAGCGAAATTAAGATACCAATTGAAATCACCGTATCATGAACAAAACCTCATTTGCTCGCCGACCTCCCGAGGCAGATCACTCGTTCATCGGGCCATCTCCTCGGCCAATGAGGAATCCCGAAGCGTTCTCTTTGGTTGACGGTCCCAGGACGAGAGCCAGATCGTCAGGGACCTGCTTCGGTGCTTCGGAGCTAAGAAGCGCTCTGGCCGCCCACCTTTTGGCCAACAATCGCATGTTCATCCCCCCCAGTTCCTAGCTTCGAAAGAATGTCTCAATTCCATGCGACGGCCGCATTTTCGCTCCCCGAAACGCTGTTACAGCCGTTCGTGCCAGGCTAAAAACAGCACGAACTCTTTCTCTCTTGATGTGAACAAGCCACACACAGAGAATGGCTACAGGACCCTGAGCCAACCCTTCGCCGGCGTCGATAGGGCAGTAAGCTGCCACAAATCGGCGTCGCCTCCGGGCCAATTGTTTTCCTCAGCTCGAAGGCTAGGCCTGAAGAATGTCCTAGCGGATAAGCTGTAATTACTCTCCTCCCCCAGCATTCGAAGAGAATGGCTGCACGGACGAGACTGCTAGGTCTGATCCTGAATTAAGCTGGACACCATGCTTCGAAGATCTGGGCGTCTCTAGTGGTCGCCGACTGGGAAATCATCCGTCTCTTTTCAGCATCGCGGCACACCTCGGTCTCGCGACGCTGTCGTAAGCAGCCTGGCTTCCTCGGAGCGGCGGCATTCGCGGGCGTCAGAATTAGCAGTCTGATGATTGTTGCAGGTTGGCACCTTGGTCAACCGATAGTTCGACGACCTCCTCACGCGGTCTGCTTGACACACCTCCAAGTCAATCGCATTCATCCTTGTGACACAGCACATATGCCGTATTAGATGATAGCTGTGATTCGTGGAGACCTCAGAGAGCACCTGAAGTGTCAAGTCTGTGCTCACTGAGCGTGCACGAGACTGAAAATCATGATTGATAATACCTCGTCTGCGGCCCTTTCCCGTCAAACAAACGTCATTGCACATTCCCAGGAAATTGTTGATGAGACACCAGCCCTCAGCTATGCCTTAACAGCCCCATTGACACACACCGAAGAATGCGGCTGCTTAGTTTGGAGATTGAACAACAACCTGCTTTGCATGCCGATTACCTCATCGATTGAATATGCGCTCCATGACGCGCGCGCGCGCAGGAAACAGGGGCATTCCGGCCGGTACCCTGAACTGGAAACAAGCCCTGGCACAAGTCTTCCTCAGCTATTCTGGTGGCATAGGGCCAAGTTTGTCGAGTAGTAAAAAAGAGTTCAGCCATCTCGTCGAGGTCGACGCGAAGAGCCACTAACATGAGACGGCGTGAAAATGAGTGAGTGAATGGCCGAGATTGGATGGTGGAGTGGAGAAAGTCGGGACTGTTTGCCCGCCTCAGGGTCCAACCGCTCCCGGGGAAGCACGTTGAGCAGTGGTCGTGCGCTAGATGCGCGACGGACTTCGAACATGCAGTTTGCTTGCCTGGGGCCTGGTTTTCTCAAAGTCTCGTCAATTGCACAGAGTGGAGATCTTGTTCCAGCTGTCGAAGAGTGATATTGTGGTGGGGCGAAAGCCTCCCAGGAGTTCATGTTTGCTTCGTCTGGAGTTGTTTGTCACATTTGCTGGGGTCGATGATAGGACCATCACCCAATGAACATGCGCTTTTCCGGGTTTCTGGGTGCATGCAACCCGGCACGCTCGCCTCAGTTGAAAGAACCAACAGGCGACCAAGTTCTTCAGGCTTGAGGTGCATCACTTAATAGATTGCTCGTCCTCCATAATGACGGAGCGTACATATGTAACAGAAGCTCATAATCTCGCAAAGAGCTGGCGGAACTGCTGCGAGACAATGAGATCGGACCAAAAACGTCTTTGGGCCCGCTCTCAATCAGCGGTCTTCCATCACACTGAGACCAGAGTAATAGAAAGAGCAGGCCAGGCATTGTCGAGGCGCTGATCGCACAATCACGGAACTCTATCTGGGTATGTGGGTCAGCTTCCCGAGATATCGCGGAGACGGGCTCGACCTCCGGGTCCGTTTCTTCGGCTAGGCATCTGAAGTGCGAGGGGTCAGCAAGGGCAGATTAGAGTGGATAAACTCATGCTCTGCGATGCCGACTTGGTATTCCTCAGGTGAGACAGAGTGCAACTGTTTGAGAAAGGTGTTTCGATTTCGTCGGAACTGCCATGTGCTCTGGAACAGATCCGGGGTTCAGACGTTTGTACTCGGGCGAACTCTGTGTCTTCGGCCGACTCCTCTACCCCTGGGCCGAGGTGAAAACCGTGGGATGCCGTGATTCGAGACAGATGTTCTCGACAAATTGAGTTACGACTTGCAAGTTCTCCAGACTGGAGGACCGGTGATCCGGTTGGTATCAATTCTCAGACGCGGTGTCCATTTTTGACGCTAAGCCTTCATCTGGCCCCTGCTACGAGCTAGCGGGGTTGAAGTTCTGAAGCTCCCATGGTCCGGACTGCTTCCCCGTGCAGGCACTTGTTGGTGACAATGTTGTTCCATTGCAGGTGAAGACGGGGCGTTAGTAACCAGTACCTGGGTATGCTCGCCCAGCGATGGGGGATGGAAATTGACTTCTCGACCAATCTAGTCATCTAACCCGTGCTCTGTTGGTACTGAGAGGATACGCGGATAACGGAGGTTACCGTTAAACGGGGACCTCCATTCCCCATGTATGATGTTGTGCTGGAGGAATGAGTAATGAGCCTGGACAAAGGTATTGAGTGGATCGATGTGCCCGAGCTCGATGGATAGTGATAGAGGAGTGGATGAGAACTTTGCTTCCGCCTGTCATGTCCGCGACGGAGGGAGGCTAGAACGAGGTCAGATCTGATGCCGGGACCCTTGTCCAATACCTTGTAAAAGTTGTGACGCTGCCGACATTGAGCATTCAAAAAGTCCCTCTCCACCTGCGTTCCTAAGGCGACATTGGACGACGGGGGAGATTTCCGCTGCGACGTGGACTATCAGGTTCAATAGCACTTCGTAGCTTCGTAGGTGAACTGAACTTTTGAGTTCGAGTGCTTCTGTGCTGTTGGCAAACGTTCCTAGGTCTTAGCTGACTTTGACATGAGGGGGATGTAACGCCGTCTTTCACCATAGCTGCAACTAGACCCATGCGTTTCCTACACACACTATTCGCAACAAAAGCGTTCCCAGCTGTATCGACGGACGTCATCAGGATCATGCTTGAAATGCAGAGTGGCTCAAACGGCGAGAGAATGGACGAGCATTTTCGGCAGCCAAGCTAGCGACGGGCGGTTCGGCGTCGAGTCGCCATTTGCACTCTTCTGTCCCTGCTCTTCATCGCCAAGCCGCCCTGCGGACTGAATGTCGAATCCGAAGACCGCATACCTGACGCCGAAGATGTTGTCGCGAACCCAGTAGCATGGGGAGGGAGCGTTGAACATTGGAAAATACGGGTCACAGTGCGGGTCGCTCAGGTCGGCCAAGGGCAGAATTTGCGTGAGGTCCAGGGAGTCGTGAGGAAGAGGCAGGCCACTGGACCCTGGTTGCCGATGGGCGATCCGAGGCGCCGGTGAGAGCGGATTGAACACCCCCGACGACCGCTGTCAAACTGGGGGCGAAACCCCTCGCGGCCACGGTGATTTCCGGGGCGTGCATGGACTCGACTCAGTCCAGACATATCGTCGACGTGCTGAAGAATACCGTACTTGCGCTGCAGCCGTTGCAAGTCGAGGTGCAATGAAGCAATGGAAGGTGCTGTGCACTGACTAAAGTTCGAGTCGCCACGTTATGCCCGCGTGCGCACGTTTGTGTATGTGGCTTGTTATCACCCGAAGACTGCTGCGTGGTGCGTGCGAACATTGACAATAGATCCCTTAGCGTGGCATATCCACCAGCCCACCTCGTGAACGTGTCGGGACATGATCATGGCTGGCCATCCGGAGGCCAGCCGGACGAAGACCCATTGTGAGGCCTGTTCCTTGGCACGAAGATTGAAGTTGGTGGGCTGGCTGGCAATATGCACGTGCCTGTCGGATGCGACTTGCGGACAGGGGCATATTCAGTTCCGGTCTGGTGTATTCCCAAAAGGTGCAGTCCCCTGAAGGAATGGCAACACGACACGAGTTTTGGGAGCCGCTGCTTGCATTATGCAGGCGTAAGTTGAGAACAACGACATGTGTGAAGTGCTGTGGCAAAGAAGCTCTGTATTCGTAATGTCGTCGATGATGGACGGGAGGAGTTGCAGTAGCGTCTGTCAAGCGCTGATCGCGACAAGCTGGAAAAGCGGCACCCGGAGGTTATCCAAACTAGCGAATGTGCTGGCTGCTTTGGATGTTGCTGGAAACATCGATGTCATCTCCTAGTGCCATATCCGTACGGATTGATGCCGTCCCGAGGCCCCAGGGGAAGTGGCAAGGCGAGGCCAAGCACGGGGAACCGGATCATCATGGTCGACAAGAGCAAGTCGGTCGACGGAGGACGGGTCGGCCGGCGAGATTGACGAAGCGGCCAAGCCCCTGCATGACCATCTTTCCTCTTCTTGCCTTGTGCTCCAGCCGTGCCGCTGCCTTGCCTCGCCCCGTCTCGAAGCCTGGAGGACGGGATGGTGTTGGTGGTGTGCGAACACCTCAAACTTCAGACGACCAGGGTCCTTGATGGGGTTCCCTTTTTGAGAAGGGGCATGACATGAGGGGCGAAGAACCGGAGAGAGATCAACGGGATGACGGGTCGACGGGACGGTGTTGGAGCAGTGCGACGAGAAGTGGATGGTGTATTCGTATGTGACGAGACTGCTGCATTGTCTGTCGTTGGAACAGGGCTAGCTGAGCCGCAGGCACCGTTGACCAGGTTGGAGAAGCTGCTTGCTTGGCAGACCGGAGAGGCGACGGCAACATTATTTCCATTTTCCAGGGCTGCATCGATACGAGCGGTGGGTTTGCAGACGCATGGGATGTCGGTGAAGATGCCCGACGCCAGAAGGTGCAGCTGAACCTGGATTGGGAAAGTGCATGTCGTTGGTGGTCGTGTGCAGAGGGAAAAGTGAGGCATCACGTCGGGAGGATTGTGTATCGGGCCTGATTACATAATGCAGACTCGCTGGTCGCAGGTGTCCAGCAATTCAGCGCACTTTAGGGGGCATTGGCTTCTGAAGGCCGCTGTACTGATTGTGCAAGACGTCGACACCTCAGAAAAAAACATCAACGAACGGACAGCAGGAGCAGCGAAGGTCGCACCTTCCTGATGAAAACCTGCCGGAATTAGGCACCTACCTGCCTTTGATAAGATAAGACCATGATAATTTTGTCACCTGCGCTCCTTCGTCACCTTTGCATGAGTCCTCGCAGCCTGGCGACCACCATGGACTTTCCAAATGTCCATCAACATCACCACCGTCCACCAGACCATTGCCACCGCAATGCGCCTCCACCGCCTCCAGTGCCTTCCATTGCTTCTTCGTCGGCGGTGATCATCTTTGGTAGCTACGGCAGCATCTCGGAAATTGAAGCGCTCAACCGCCCAGCATGAACTGACATGTCGAGCAAAAAGCAAGGAAACGGCAGGCTGCCAATCCAGAGAAACGTCAGGCACCAATAATCGCAATTCCTTGAACCATTCGCTGCCATCCGATGGAAGATTACGCCGTGGAGCGTTGCCCTCAACCACACTTACACCCTGCCGACGTCGTATCGCATACAAACCGGGGAACGGCACGGTAAGGTACCGACCAACTCCAACCGCCGTGACGGCACTGCATAACACTTTGGCACTATCGACGGTGTCCCTGACAGATACATGCATATCCGTCTTCTTCACACCGCGAATCACTCTGTCATCACGCATTTCATGCGCCAAATCACACCGTGCACGCCGCAGGAGGCTTCGGGCAGACTGCTCCGATTCTCGCAAGACTCCAGGCCTCGAAAGCTCCAGCACGAAGATGGGGAAAAGGATGCGCACGCAGACCAGTCCTCGTTGCAAGGCCCATCGCTGCCGCCGGAGCTTTGCCCGCCAACCAAGCTTCGCCTTGTCCCTGCCGCTAGCCTGACAGCTCTGATCCAGGTGGCATAATGTCCCAGACACCATCACCAAGACTGTCTCTGTCAGCCTTCGCCCTGGCGAGCACGGTCAGCTCATGTCTCTGCCTCTGATCACCATGTCAGATCAGGCCATAGCTGACGGACCGTCTTCTAGTCCAGAAAATCGACAAGCAGAGAATCCCAACCGCCCCCTCCCCCGCATGACCGGCCACCGAGCAGATCAAGAGAAATAAGGATTCATCTGCGTTTGCCTGCCTCCCCGATGGACGGCCGATTGCTGCCGAGCCGCGCTTCAAACAACGGCACCACAAAGTGATGCGGGACCTTTTGGCATCTTGTCCAATTACAACGGAATGTACCTCATTATCCAGCGAGATTGTCGGCGCCGTCTCTCGGAATCAGTCCCAGACGATGGCATGTGCTGCGGCACCAAACGACAGCCACATTGACCTCCCGCTGTGCCACAGCCGCCCGCGCGCCGCACAAATGCTGTCGTCACTGCCTCTTAGACATGGGGCAGCCGTCAGGGCCGCCCTGCGCTCCGACTGAGAAGCGAGCACTTCTTGTGATACATCAGGCAAAGCACCTGTCCAAGACCATGTCTACGAATTTTGTCGACCGTCAAGACACCAAAAGGAAGCATACACGAGGAAGAACAATGGTCATTTGTCCGCGGTCGTGTCCGGACGTATTGGGGAGTTCTAGTCTCGGTCTGCATGCTTCGTTTTACTGCTCATGCTGTTTGGCTATAGCAGGTGTGAATTTTGGCCGTATTGTTGCCATGGCAAATCGGGCGGCACGACTAAGATGTTTCCAAATCTGGGTGTTCAATGAAAAGTCAGCATGCCAGCGCGACTCGTCAAGGCACCAAGGTTTGTCTGGCAGCCGGATCGTGTTGTTGGAACTGTCCCATCAAGCGCTACATTAAGCGACACGCAGGCAGGTGAGTAAGACGGCAGAGGCGCGACGGTGTAAGTGCATCGGCGCACTGGTTCTCACCTCGCCCCGGGCGCCGGCCGCTCATGTCCAGCAAAGACGTGGAATTCTGAATATTGCCTGGATAGAAGGTTATGGCATACCCACCCGGCTTGGAAGCCCGGTACCAGCATCATGACACAGGTCCCAGGCCTTATGGACAGCAAGGCGCAAAGACCTGATGCCGCGACTCAGAAGAAGCATACATGCTACAGTGCCCCAGTTTGGGGCCCTACTTGCCCGCCGGCATTGGCAGTGCGCGCAAAAATAGCCCGGTTACCAAACCCGAAGACTTGAATGTGGTGCAAACATCCATGGACACAGAGTTTATGGTCCAGCAGGTTCCAGAAGGCAGAGCGCCGAAGACCGTTACGCATTGCTGCGGTACGAAAGCGAAGCTACTTGCTTCGCACCGTCAGTGACTTGGGGCCGCCGGCTTTGAGCTTTTACTCGATTAGCAATCGACGGCCTTCCCGGCTTCTTTACCAACAGAAAACGGCACGGTTGCTCGTGATACGGGGTCACGGCTTCTACGGATGAGGAGCCAGGCGGAACAAGATGACAAGAGCCCGTTTGAGGTGCTGCCATCATATCATGTCGCTGGAGCAGCAATCAATTAGCTGGGCGCTGATTGACGGCATTTTACCTTGATGCGGCCGTTGCGCCCGGCGTCGCTCCCGAGAGCCTGGAGCATCCACCGCCATATGAACCAGCCCACACGGACCAGAACTCGATTCGTTGGACTGGACCCAACAGTTTGGGGCACGGCGATAGACACTGAGCACAGGGCTCAAGGGCTGAGAGATCGAGGCCAGACCTCGATGTCGAAAGAGGGGAGAGGGGGGTTCAGGGCGTTGTCGCAAGCCGCAGGGTTTGGCTTCCCTGGTTCTGGGATATCGGTTGCCCACTTGCCTCTTGGTCTGCAAAACATCTCAGCTTACTCGAGCCGGATGTTGGTTGCCCGTCGTGTTTGCTCTCCCTAGCAAACCGCAAGCGTGGAACCTGTCCTGCAGGCAGCAAGGGAAAGGGAAAGGAGAGGGGAAAGCCACAAACTCTGTCCGGGACCCAAGTATCAGCATCACAGCCAAGCGTCTGTGAGTCTGTTGAAGGGATTGGGACCGAGGCGATGGATTGATGGCAGCCTTCAGCTATCTTGTCGCGGCGCGCAGTCCGTCAAATCCCTCAGGCCACTGACCAGCAACAGCGAAAGAACGCACAGGCACATGCATACAGTATTCGCGATGATGAAGTCTGAGAGGCCCTGAAAGAGGGAAGAGAGGACTTCGAAGTAATGAAGTGGGCGCAAACCAGGGGGCAACCAATTGGTCACCCTGGCCCTGGACTAGAGTCCGGGAGGGACCCCGTTGCTCACTAAGAGACCCCTTGTTAAATCACACTGGCTTACAGGGCATCCGCTAAAGGTCCACTGGCGCAGTTTGGTTTTTGCAATTGTGGCCGCCCTTTGCTGCACGCCTTAGGGGGGGCGTGCGGTGCGAAGGGGAAGTGGAAAAGAAAGAGAGAGAGTTCATTACCGGGGGAGGGGACGACCAACTGACAGGCCTGGAGGGAGAGGGCACAAGAAGAAGACGAAAAAGAAACGAAGCTGGCCTGGAAGCGGGTGACGAACGGGCCAGAGCGAGAGCACCCATGACACCGTTAAGGTGGGAGGCATCGCCAGGGACTGGCCGCTGGGGACGGGCGGGTTGCTGGTCGGGGAAAGGTCCCAATTGACCTCGACCGTCGCAGTCGCAGGGAAGAAGAGGTTTTCGGGCACTCGCAGGTCCCGTCGCAACCCAGACCACTGACGCAGCCGGTGTACGTACCACGGCTGATGGCTTACGATGGCTGACGACTTGCAGTAAGGATAAGGTACCTTACAGCGAGGCGCGGTACGTGGCTTGAGGAAGAGGTGGGGAGCTCCCTCCGACTGGAAGGGAAGGGAAAGCTACCTCACGGTCGGTGGGAGGAGCGGCATCGGTCCTGGCCCGAGACGCAGCAATTGGAGATCTGGGATTGGCGATTCGATTGAAGTGGCTGTTGCTCCAAGAGCTCCTGGAGGCTTGTTGAAGTGAGGTGGTTGCTGCTGATGTTTTGGCAGGCAGGGAGGTGGCCATCGACGCTAGACTGCGGACTCTGGAGTCTAGAGTCCAGAAAGAAGGAGAGGGGAGCTCTTGCACCGATCTTGCCAGCCAAACGTCGGACGGCGCCTTGCAATCTAATGATCGGAAGCCGGCAGGAGAGATTGCCATATGGGATCACGGCTCTTTCTCCAGCTCAGCCCAGTCCAGTCCCAACCCAAGACCAACACGACGAAGCTCGCAACCATCGTTCGGAGCAAGCCGAACAATGGGAAGCAAGCAAGCACCGGAAGCCGATGGAAACCAGCATCGGCATCACCTCAGCACCAACTTCAGCTTCGCCTTGCAGGATTCGGGGTGGGCGTCTGTCGTCCGATTTACGGATACGATGGCTTCTCTTACGTGCCCCTCCTCCACGTTCTCCTTACATGGACACACAGATGCCTCCTTCGCCCTGGCCGCCGCTGCTGCGTTATTGCACACAACCACGGCCTCGATGACCTCGCCTCGACTTGCGCTTTCCTCTTCTCATACACACAATGGGCCTGGCCATTCCCCATTGTTCAGGAAAAGGAAACGGCGCACGGCGCACGGCGCTCCTGTCGGCCGTCTCCCATCATCATAATATCGTGGCATCAGTGCGCTCGCGTTGCGCCTCCAAACTTGTTCGGTCACAGCACCGTCCGAGGCCGTCCAAGATGCAAATGAACCGGCAAGCGCACACACAGATGCGTCGGCCGCCTAACTCCATCAGAAAAAAATGACTAATGATCAAAATTGAGACCTCGCCCTTCTTTCCCAACACGCTCCGGCTCGTTGTCGGGCACCCAGTACTTTGCGGCGAGCGCAAGCAATGCGAGCCGTCAGTCACATCGCAATTATTGTTAGAAACCAAGCTATTGTATGCACCTCACCTCGCCTCGCCTCTGCATTGCCGACTTTCAAGGCCTGCCTACAGGTAGGCACCTCAGGTGCAGATGGATGCAGATGAAGGGCGGATACAAGATACAGATACGGCACGGACAGTCGAGCTGCGAGCAAGGTACGATACGGGACGGGTCCTGCACCTGCGTCCGCGCCGCCGCGGCCGCGGCCGGCATCTGTCTGTCTTGTCTTCCTGCCCGCTGTGCCGTACCTGTCGCTGCTTGTCACACACACAGAGTCGCACTCGCTCGGCCTTCACTGCATGTGCATATGCACAAGACACGAGCAGCACACCACAAGAGCGCATTCCTCGCGCCTTCTGTAATTCTTCTTCGCATTCTCTCTTTCCCCCCCTGCAAAGGGAAAGACGAGCGCAATCACACTCGCCTTTCGAGCGAATCCCACTCTTGCTGCATAGGATGGATGGGTGGTCAAATGCTTCCCTCGCGCGTCTCCGTCCCATCCATCATCACCAACTCAACGCGTAGCTCCTCGCACTCTTCCTTTGTTCTCTGGGGTCGCGTGGGCCCGTCCCTCGGGAGACAAGAGACGCCAGACTGACGCACGATACAACAAGCTCGCCTCCGTCGCAAAACCAAACTGGCCCAAGAGCTCCACGCTAAACCAACCAAGCCGACTGGGCGGCCCTAGTTGATCTTCAACGTCGACAAATCCTCGCCCCAAAACGAACAAGAAATAAGGAAGAAAAAAACAAATCCAACGCCGCCCACCTACGAGCAGCAGCAAGGTACGCACGCTACAGACTACCGGGGCATCATTTTACGGAACATACTCCCACACCCCCCTCGTCGCCCACTCCCAACGCCCATTACACACACTGGCACACACACACCACCCTCCCAAAGTTCCCGGACGCTTGGCCTGGCCTGGCTTGTCTCCTCCCCTCCACTTCCCTACTACGTGATCGTCCCTCGCTTTGGGCACTCACATGGGGGCCTCTTCTTGGGCTCCCGAAACCTTGAGTCAAGCCCTGGTCCCTGGTATGCACCTATCCACCATTAGTACGGGCAAGGATCCCTCCAACACGTCCGTCCCAGGGCTATGACATTCCTGTTGTTCCTATTCCCCTCCCACATCAATGCCCGCATCTCCTCCCTACATTCCATATCCTCTGCCTCTTCCCATCAAAACCACCTACACACAGGCCAAGCGTCCTGTTTCTCTGTTCACCCTTTCCGCCGTCAACTGACTGTCATCACAACACCTTGACAGTCCCAAGAGGAAACCCGACCGCATTGCCACCTACTCGACGTTGGGGCTTACGACTTACGATTTCTGTTCGAAGTGAAGGATAACACGCTAGAGGCGCATCGATCGAACCGAGCTTTGCGAACGACGCAGTCGCAGCCTATTGACCTATCCGATATCCGTTCAGGGCCGCAGAAGAGGCGCAGCAGGAGGATCAATTCGTATCTGAAGAGGAGTCTGGACTCGACTGGACTTTCCTTCACTGCACCTAATCGAGGGCGAGACAACCTCGACATCAACGACTTGACATCACGCCCAACTTACTTACATCGTTGTCGCCCATGCTTCTCCACGAGAGCAACCAGCAGCAGCCATGGTAATGCTGAGCGACCATTCCATGCGTGCCAGTCTCCAAGTGGCACCTCTCAAGCTTCACAAATCACAATCCTGCGATGCGCTGTCGTCGAAGCAGGACCAGTACAGCTCCAAGTCATATTCAACAACACACATGACACCACCAGCAACACCCAATGGCTCGCAGGAAGATCTGGCTGCGCAGATGCCGCCGCCAGTATTCCACAACTTCCTGCGAGCCTTTTACCCCTTCCACCCGAGCTACGCCATGACCGACTCGAGCGTGACATTACCATTGAACGAAGGCGACATTATTCTTGTGCATTCAATTCATACCAATGGATGGGCCGATGGAACTTTGCTGGTATCGGGCGCAAGAGGATGGCTTCCCACCAACTACTGTGAGGCTTACGACCCAGAGGAGATGAGAAATCTGTTGAAGGCTCTGCTGAACTTCTGGGACTTGCTCCGAAGTACTTCCGTCAACGATAGCGAGATCTTCGGAAACCAGGAGTTCATGAAGGGTATCATTGCTGGAGTGCGATACCTTCTGGTAAGTAATGCTCGTGACCCAGACTATGGATTTGAGTGGACTAATTGGTCGTCAGGAACGCACTCACTGCTTGACAAGAGAATCGGCAATCATCACCCGTAACGAGAACCTGAGGCGCGCGAGAAAGACGCTGCTCTCTGAGCTGTCGGCGTTGGTGAAGACGGCAAAGAAGTTGCAGGAGGCGCAAAAGGGTATCCTGCAACCACGCGAAGACGTTAACGACATCATCGACGAGATGATCCTCAAGGCCTTCAAGATCGTGACCAAAGGTGTTAGGTTTTTCGACATCCTGGAAGACGATCGACGGCAACGAGCCCCTGCGGTGACCGTCATGGCGACCGTCATCGAGGAATCCTACATTCCCCCGACGCCACCTGCAGATCAGACCAAGTTCGACGAGACTCATGCAGGTTCCCGAATGACGAACGGTGCACCTGGCAGGGGTGCACCATCGCAACCGACCGACGCGGCACAGTCATCGCCCGCTAGCAGGCGGCTTTCAACGCTCTACTCGCCTGCCAGCCCCAACTCGCACCGATTGTCTCAGAATGTCAAACGGCTTTCATCCAACATCTCCCATCGCGTTTCATTGGCTGGACCTTCGCCGCTGTCAAGACCTGGTCATCTTGTCTCGGAACGCCTCAACAAGAGCCACGACACTTTCCTGTCACACCTGGGATCCTTCATTGGTCGTTTGCACTTACAATCCCAGTCTCGGCCGGAGTTGGCTTTTGCCATCAAGCTGTCAGCGACATCTGGTGGAGAGTTGCTGGCTGTTGTCGATGTCGTCTGCGGGCACAGCACTAGCTCGGACATGCTGGTCCGAGCCAGGGAGATGATGTTTGAGCGCATTCGCGAATTGGTCTCGGCGGCTGGCCAGATCATCCGCCATGCGGTAATGCAGGACGCGGATGTCATTATGCCGCAAGACAACAGCATGCTGCTGATGGCCGCAACTGGATGTGTGAAAGCTGCTGGCGAATGTGTGGCCAAAACTAAATGGGTCATCGAGCGTGTGGGCGACTTTGAATGCGAATTCCAGGCTGGAGAGCTTGGTATTGACCTCAGCGTATTGGAACTCGCACCGGAACCTCACTATCGACGACCATCCATCGCTCCGTCAATTGCAGAGACTGCAACGACCGAGGCGACTAGCGTAGCAGAATCATTGAGGAGTACTGACTGTGTCCATTCTGTTGTGCCGCCAACGCCCCACCGACCGAGTATTGTCGCCAACGACAAGCCACTACCTCAACTACCTCACACTGATTCACCTGATGAAGAGTCCCGCCGAGTTCGACCTTCGTCGCAAAATTCCAACGGACGTAATTCGCGACCATCTTCACTGGGCGATGATACAACTTCCAGCGTGGCATCTTCCATCTCGTCGATTCGTCCGACCTTGCCTCCTCTTCCCAAACTCTCTACATCCCTGCTCCCTGGAGATGAGTATGGCCCCATCGAAAACATTGGACAGGACGGCGACTACCACAATTCCTCCCGTGTTGACAGTATGACCGCATCCAGCGCGGGCAGCAGCAGCACCTACCTTAGCCGGGACTCAGAGGCCAGCCTCGTTTCCCAAACTTCTACCCGCGCAACAACCCCGGACCACATGTTGGCGCCTAGGAGCAAGCCGTCCATGTCAGAGCTGAGCAACAACGGAAGCGCCCACAACCATGACGACGTGGACGAAGTCGAGTCTAGGATGTTGGAGAAGACGTACGCTCACGAGCTCATGTTCAACAAGGAGGGTCAAGTAACTGGCGGATCTCTCCCTGCACTTGTTGAGCGTCTCACAACTCACGAGTCCACCCCCGATGCGACCTTTGTCTCGACATTCTACCTTACTTTCCGACTCTTCTGCAGTCCTCTCAAGTTGGCAGAGACTCTCATCGAGCGATTCCACTACGTTGCCGAGGCCCCCCACATGGCTGGCCCGGTCAGACTGCGCGTCTACAACGCCTTCAAAGGTTGGCTCGAGTCGCACTGGCGTGACGAGACCGACCGCGAAGCCCTCAGCTTGATTGAGCCATTTGCCGAGTACGAACTCGGCGGCGTGCTGCCCTCAGCTGGTCGCCGCCTCCTGGAATTGGCCCAGCGCGTCTCCAACGATGTCCTGGTCCCTCGCCTGGTGTCTTCCATGGGAAAGACCAACACTTCAATTGCCCAATACGTCCCGGCCGATACTCCCCACCCGCCCTTGGCTATCACCAAGAGCCAGTTCTCCCATCTCATGACATGGAAGAATGGTGGCAGCAACCCTACCATCCTCGACTTCGATCCTCTTGAGATCGCTCGTCAACTCACCATCAAGCAGATGAACATTTTCTGCTCGATCATGCCCGAGGAGCTTCTCGCGTCGCAGTGGATGAAGAAGGGTGGCGTCCATGCTCCCAATGTCAAGGCCATGTCGGCTCTTTCAACTGATCTCTCCAACCTCGTCGCCGAGACCATTCTCCAGTACCCTGAGGTCAAGAAGCGCGCCGCTGTTATCAAGCAATGGATCAAGGTTGCTCACCAGTGCCTCGAGCTTCACAACTACGACGGACTCATGGCCATCATCTGCAGTCTCAACAGCAGCACCATCAGTCGTCTCCGCAAGACCTGGGACGCCGTCTCTCCCAAGCGACGCGATATGCTCCGCCACCTGCAGGCAATTGTCGAGCCATCGCAGAACAACAAGGTCCTGCGAACCCGTCTCCATGACCATGTCCCGCCCTGCTTGCCGTTCCTCGGCATGTATCTGACCGATCTCACCTTCGTCGACATCGGCAACCCCGCCACCAAACAGCTTCCCACACTTGGAGGTGATGGCTGCGAGGAAAACGGCGGCGGCCTTACCGTTGTCAACTTCGACAAGCACACCCGTACGGCCAAGATCATTGGCGAGCTCCAGCGATTCCAGATTCCCTACCGACTCAACGAGCTTCCTGAGATGCAAGATTGGATGACGGCGCAGATCGTCCGCGTACGGCAGAGCGACCAGGGCCAGAATGTCCAGGTCAGCTACTACCGCAAGAGTCTGCTGTTGGAGCCTCGCGAGATGGCGATGCGCGCCCCCGCTGAGCCTCAAACCAGCACAACCACCACTCAGCGTAGCGGCGACCTTTTTGGCTGGATGAGCCGAGGAGACCGGGGTGCGCCGACACCCACGCCGATGTGAGGTCTCGGTCCAAGACGCCCATGTCTTGCTGGCAATCTCCAACGGACAACATCATTTCCACATTCCCCACGACATACATATCCCCTTATTCTGCTTCACTTTTGATACCCCATTTTTCTCACCTCACGTCAGAGGCTTTATGTCATGAACGACTTCTATCCTCATCAACGCACTACACTCGGCGTTAATTTGCTTCGTGCCCTGTTTCTGGGCTTGGCTCGGGGCTTCATTCGCCATGGATGAATACATGCGCGCTGGCTTATTGCATTGCTTGGATGTCGGTTGGGATGAGCGTGGTCATCCTGTATTATTGGAGGGGGCTGAGATGGCCTCTCCATCACACTGTTAGAATGCTCACATTCGCTCGCGCGTCTGTCGGGTGGCATTACTGTTCCCTATGTACCCTACTTTGAAGATTTTGGATTACGGCCGATGGGCTACTGGCATGGCTTGGAATGGATGGGGAGTTGGAGGCATACCCATCGAGGCCTTTGAGCCCTTATCTTGGACACCGGCGTCGCGGTAGGCTCTTTGAGCATTGGAGGCGTCCAAAAAGACCAAAAGTGTACACTGTATATGTAGGATAAATCTGTATACAGATTTTGGAGTGGCGGGCGAAGGTAGATACCATGAATAGGACTCAGAATCCTGATGATCAATAATTATGCATCTTCCTACTTACCACTTAGTGACTGTGAGGCAAGACAATCTCGGCATGCAGACCCAAATTTCGCCAGCGGCGTGGCTATTAAACTAAGGTTTGAGCAATTCTTCTAGAAGGATCACGATGCCGTTTCTTTTAATATTACCAGCTCCACCTGTTTTGTTTCCTCGCAGGTTAATGTGGCGGACGACTGGAGGGATGAAGTCGTGGGGTCCGGAGGCCCGCTCCTCATATAAAGGCCTGCGAGTTTACCACCGCACTGGAGTGGATAACAATTTGTTTCTGATTCGACTCGGTTTCTGACTGTCTCCCAAGGACCGGTGTTTTGGGACCTGGGCTGTGGAGATGGGGATGGGTGGTGCCCTGCTAGTGTTTACTAGGCGGGAGGTGAGATGTGATGGTTGGAAGTGGCCCTCGGCGGTGGTGTTGGGATAGTATTGCTGTGGGATAAATGGGATAAATGGGATAAATGAGGAATGGTGGATAGGGGGTGTGAGAAGGGGAGTGTGTGGGTAGTTTGTGGATGGTTTTTGATGGGTGTGAAGCTGGCGTTGGCGCTGTGGTGGTGTTGATGTTGCTTTCAAGTAACGGATGCAGCAAACAAGGACAATTTGGTAAGGAGAATGGCTTGTGTAGGGAGGGTTGCTGGGTTTATGTGCTGTCTGTGAAAGCGTCATTCAGGATTCAGGATGAAGGCCACGTTGGAGAGGGCCCTTCCCCAACCGCCCTCCTGGAGGGCATTTGGCGGTGACCGTTCATATGTCTCCAACTTGATTAACAATGGTTGTCTTTGTGATGGGGGTCGCTCTATATATAAGTATGATTGGTCTGAAGGATGCAACAGTTGACAAGGCAATGAGCTTTCCCATCTCTGACAAGGAAATGTGATGCTGGCAACTGATTGTTGTTGGCGTCTCTTGACCTGTTCTGTATGTGCTACGGTACGACTTTAGACGTTCAGCTGGTCTTTGGATAGCATGGCGTTATCGCTAGGCGCGATTGTCGTTCGTGGATGTTGGGTGAATACGAGCAGGCTGGACAACGCGGCTTACCTGATGATGTATGATATCGCTTGACTTGGTGAGCAAAGGGTGAGGGACTGCATGAATGAGATGGGTGAGAATCAGCAAGCGCCCAGGACAGCATATAAGAAGTTCATTGCGTTCCATCAGATATTAAGCAGAAGCTGTTGAGGTCAGTTAGTTTTTTTAATAGCACTCTCAGGTGTACCACAGGCAAGAGGCGTTATGATGTTTCTGGCACTGTCTATTTAAGGGAGTATATGGAAACAGATCAAGTGCTTTTCGGCGCGCAATGGGTGTTCGAAAGTCTCTTTGCAATGTTGATCGCGTTGGCAATCGGTGTTGGTACGCGTGCGGATCACAAAGTCAACAGGTCAGAGGAGCCGCCGAGTCCTCTGCATGTTCTGCAACGTGCGTGCAGTCTCGGTTATTAGTGGTCTTTGTCTTGGATGTATTCGATTGAATGGTTCCAGGACGCCCGCGAAGAAGCTAAATTGCTTTGATTTGGGTCTTGTCTTGGGCGCTTTTGGAATGAGAACAAGGACGCACATAGCAAACTGTTCAGGAAGACGAAACCAACATGGACGAATTCGTCTGTTCTTCTTTTGCGGCTGCGCTTCTAAATCACGCCGCGGGCTGAAGCTTTTAAAGAAGCATGCCTGCTGGATGTCTGCTGGGAAATGGGTTTCTCTTTCAAGAGGGGATGTAGTATCAAAGAGGATGACCATGAGTGTAGCATACTTAGAAACGAATGCTTTTGCAACGAAACATCTTCATGAGGACAATGAAAAGGTAAGAATATCTTTGTGCCAGTAAGAGGAGACAGTGGCACGTTATAAAACTACCTCCAGTTGAGGGATAATACTATGCGGAAAGTAACCTCAGCACTTAGTATTCTGCCACACATACCTATAATGTCTGTTGCTATGTATCTATTAGAGATGATTACACGGATGAGGATAGAGATAGTTTTAAGCCTTTAAGTTAATTACAATTGTAGTTGCTTGTCTAGATCCCCTAAGAAGCAGTATCTACTACACCTAGCTTAAGGTGCAATCTGTTTTAAGATCTCTAATATATTACTCGCTTCCTAATTACCTTTTTTTATTAATCTAGTGTTACTAAAGAATAGTGTACTTAGTTTTATGTTGTTAAAGGTGCGTTTATAGAATAGCTTAAGGTAGTAAGTGTTACAACCCATTATGCATGGATAACAGTTAACCAACCTACTTAGGCGTTAAACGGCTAAGATAGGATATTTATACTGTAGGATTATAAGAATAATAGGGACTTACTTAGAAACAAAAAAACTATAATATAAGTTATAACGTAGTTGATAAGCGAGTGTCTCAGACAAGCGAGTTAATTAAATAAGAAGTATATATAAAATTTATTTTAGAAAATCTTAAATTTAAGCTATAGTATAATAAAGAACTACTTCTACTTAGTTAAGTATCTTAAAAATCCTCTTTATATACTTTATAAGTTAGCTATAGAGGTTATACTATAACCCTCTATATATTTCCCCGTTAGAGTTATATAGTACTTAATAAAGTACGCCTCTAGGCGGCAAACTACGAAGAAGAAAGGTTAGAAGGGAAGAAAGATTCATTGAACATAGCTACAGATAATCATGTCAGCAGCGGAAAGCAAGGTACGTATCTCCCGTCGCCTCGGGTCTATTGTCGCTGCTGATGTCACACGACTTTGTGAATCTCGGTACTCCACAGCCCACCCAGGTATATGCAGTCACACAAGCTGAGAGCCGAATATTTAGCGCCGGGCCAAGCAGATTGACATTTCGGTCTGAACTTCCTCTCCGAATTTGCTCGAGCATTAGCACAAGGCGGGACTCCAGTATAAAACAAAATTCAGGAAAGATTGATCCTGTTGTGAGCTTGAAACGAGACCTCCAATCCCACTAGGAGATTCGACGGATGAATTCAAATCTTACACTCAATTCTCAACCAGCTTTGTCTACTTTTAATACGTCATTCTAAGTACTGAATTCTGCCAAGCAAATCCAAAACCGCAACTGCGTACGGGTCCCTAAAGCCTTGCGTCAACTATGAACTCAGGGTCCTTCAAAGTGCGTGCGACTTTTTTGTCTACTTCATAGTAGTATACCCAGTTATCTCTGGCTTCGTCAGTTCTTCTGACTCGTTCTTTGACTTCTGCGTCTATATCGAGATCCTCGGCTGCTACAGCAGCTTCAGTCTCATTGACTCTGCCCAGCACTCGATAGATTTCACGATAATGGGGCGATCTGATGCGATCATAATATTCCAACGCAACGCCGAGAGACCGTTTATGCTTCCATGCCCAGTTTAAGCACCTTGCGAGAGCGTATACGTCTTCCAAGGCGAAGCCTGCGCCTGCACCTAATGCCCCAGACAATGGATGGGACGCGTCGCCAATCAACGCTACCGCATCGTGGGCAACGATCCGGTCGAGCCTACTCCCAGTGAATAGAGCAAATTCTTGGCACTGGGCGTGAATGCTGAGACCGATAGCATGCCTTACTGGATCGCAAAATAGGTTGAAATCTTCCGCAATTGGGGCTAGGTCGCATGGACGTCCCCAGCTAACGAATTCCTCCTTTTCAGGGGGTCGTGGGATGCGAAGTGTGACCTCGAAGTCATCGCCACCAAGAGGGCAGGTAAACGCATAGTGACCGACGTTACCGAGCCAGAAGGTAGGTGCCCATGGAAGGCCATGAATCTCTCTGGCGTCATTTTTGGAAATCGTCATACGATAGGTGAAATGCCCGTTGTATCCAAGGTGGTGCGAAGGCGACACAACAGATCTCACAATCTGAATTGAGTTAATAATGTCCTGACGAAGGGTCTTTTTGGTATACCTACTGATCTGATCCCATCTGCCCCGACGAGAAGGTCAACTTCATCGACGAAGCCATCTTTGAACGTCAACCTGCATCTGCCGCCGGTCACAAAACAAACGGACACCAAACACTTTGACGTCATTATCTTCGATTTATCAACCTCCTTTAGCAGCGCCGCTTGCAGCTTACTGCGCACCATACGACAGGTTCGGTGCTGAGGAATTGTGTTCTCGGCGTGGCTAATTATGTCCATCAACTCTCCATTGCGCCCATTGCTGGAGTTAACCAGCGTTGTTAGCCACACAATCGCTTGCAGAGGTTGCGAAGGCCTTCAAACGAACCGAATGTGCTTGCTGGAGCCATCCTGACATCTGAAGAAGTCCTCTTCGGAGAAGTGTTTAGCAACGCCATTAAACTCCAAGAGTCTCCAGGTATTCCGCTGAAGGCTCACGCCGGCCCCCGTTTCGCTGATGGCAGGCTTCTTCTCGTAAAGCGTCCAGTCAACGAAGCTCAGCCTCTGGAATTCAATCGCCGCACTTAGGCCGCCTGGCCCGCCGCCAATGATAGCAACTTTGAGCGGGCGCTTGGGATAGGATTGATTCAATGAATTCATTTTGGAACACTCTTAGTCTGAAGAAGTGGGATTGAGGCTGAGTACGATTCACTTCACCTTGTATGACCAAAGGGTTGGGAAGGAAGATAACTCCTGAGAGCATAAGAACACATCGATTGCGTAAACCTCTTGTTATCAAGGTTTCCTTACTTAAGCTTACGCTATCTGGCCCAACAATGTCGACCAGAAGTTTGTTTCCGGCGTTTGAAACAGTTCCGTCGCCGGGTTGCCACATTGACTTTGGGTTGATACCAATCCGTCCGATCTTGAGCTTTGCTGTGAATGCGGGCACTTCTAGCTGATCGGATGGCATGAGGCCTATATGACTGATTGTTAAGCTCTGTACTTATGATTGGCGCTGTAATCTTCGTTGTCATTGTCGTCGTCTTCCTTATCCTCATGCTTGTCTGTACCGTGACTGTAACGTGTCTTCCCTTTCAGATGAGATGTTTCCCGGCCCTGAGCCGTTGCACAAATGCTAAAAGCGTTGCCCAGCAAGTTTACGAATCAACTGAGCAATCTACTTCTCAAGTTGTGCTCGTTAGAACGTGTGTGAGTAGCGCTAGCGCTCACAACGCGGTTTGAACTGGCAGATGTTTAAGATATGGAGATAAAAAAAATAAGACGTCCAGTTGGTGAAATGCCGCAGTGCTAAGTGTACCGATTCAATCCGAAACTGCAAAAGGGGGAGGTAATTGAACAAAAACGGCACCCGCGATCGGCAAGCCCGAGACCTCAATTTCCGCTAATTAGCCATATCATGCCCACACCAGTCCAATACGTCGGTGCGCTCGTCTATTATTCAAACTCTATTTTGTGTTGTTCAACTGTCACTACCTCTCCCTAATAATTGCTCACAGAATTGTGATAAATCCAAAGTATAAATACAATCAATCTCCCAGAGATGCTAAGAACATTACCCTTGCAAGCCAAACGCTTACCAGTGCCGGCGATTAAACAATACCACCACCACCACCAAACGCTTACGAAGTAAGAAAAAATATAGACGACTCACAACTGAACGACGAGTACTACACACTAGAAACCCCCCCTTCAATTCCAACTACAACCTCACCATGCAGCCCTCTTACATCGTCGCTTTGTTGTCCGCAACTTTCTCAACCGTCGCCGCGGAGAGATTCCAAGCGTTTGCATCTACCGATTGCACCGGTGTGGCAAAGACCGACGTTACCATCAGCGCCTTCGACTGTCGCGTCCTGTCACAGCCGGGATCCTTCTTCGCACAGGCCCTCCCTGGAAACTGCGGTTGGTTTGCCTTCTCGGGAACCGATTGTGGAAAAGGGGAAGGTTTCGGATCCTTCAAGGAGGGTGTCTGCTCCACCGAGACAACATCAGGAGGCGCCGCCAGCAACGTGCAGAGCGTCATGATGAAGTGCACTTGAGAACATGTAGGGTGCTTGATGTGGAAAAATCAATTTAGCAAACGGGGCTAATCTGGCAATAGGGGAGCCAAAAAATTGGAAGAGAGAACTTGTTGGTAACTACGTGGGCAAAAAGCAAATCATTGAACTCATGGCGGCTATTATCGTCTGTGTCACTGGCTCTTTTTCATATCTCCACCGGCTCCGAGGAACCGAATCACGTTGATCCATCCCCCTCATCCGTCGCTCACAAGTAGAGTCCGCTGGTTGCAAGTTGCAAGTGACGAGAAGCATCAGACGAATGGCCATTACTGGTCCAACGACGGATTGGAAGTGGCGTATGCGGCACCGCCAATGACTACCTACCTATCTTTCGTGGCCCTTTCCTTTTGTTGGGCTGCATCAGACGATTTCCCATTTCAGTCACGCTGAACCAACCTCGCCGCTTCCCACTTCCTCCAGCAGAACCCTCAAGCACTCAAGTGCACACGTAAACGAGTTAAGGTGTATGAAAACCGAACGACTTCAGGGAGTTGCGATCGTTTAGACGCCTCCCCTTGTTCCTGCTCTAGATGGGTGACGTTTTTGATTGGTTCTTTCGGTCTCCAAGTAGAGATAGATGCACTATATGCAGTGGCCATCAACGATTTGTTCGCGTGCGCCAATTGCAGGGACCTGGCAAGGTGGCGTCAATTCGACTGCATCTCTCTAGCCGCCCGCAGGGATGAATTGCTAGTGTCTGCTGCCTTAGTAATCTTAGGATTATTAGTCATGTTTCCGGGCTATTTTTCCAGCTCTTTTCTTCGTCATCGACCATGGTTTAGACCTTCCGGCAAGACCTATTGGCATCATTCGTTTTATCTTCTCCCCATTGCATTTTAGTATTGTTGCATGTGACCATCCCGACAGCAGCTAAATGGCGCACTGGATGCCAAACATCATATCTGCCGTTGGTATCTTCACCATCGGCGTTGTCGTTGTCAAGGCTATCAATCTGATCACCATCTACACCCTACCATCAAGATTGAGCCGCTATGCGCATACATCCTCGAATGGCAATGCGCCCTGGGCGCTGGTAACGGGCGCTTCAGGTGGCATAGGACACGCTCTTGCGCACGAGCTGGCAATGCAAGGGTTTAACGTGGTAATTCATGGACGAAACCATACCAAGCTGTCTGCCACCTTGTCTCGACTGCAAGCAACACATCCCGAACGGTCTTTCCGTTTGTTAATCGCAGACGCAAGCACTGTGCCATGCATGAACTGCATTGGGTCTCAGCAACCAAGTGCAACGGGCGATTCTTCGCAAAATCCCCTCGATTTCAACGCCATCCAAGCAGATCTTAGTGATTTGCACCTCACCGTACTCATCAACAACGTAGGGGGTGGCGCGGTCAATCCGATTTGCTTGCCTCTCAGCGAATCCTCTGCTGCCAGGATCACCGGCAACGTCAGCTTAAACGCACTCTTTCCGCTTCATCTGACGCGGGTGCTTCTACCTATCCTCCGCAGGAACGCGCCAGCCATTGTGATGAACATCAGCTCAATGGCAGACAAAGGATTTCCTCTGCTGGCGTCTTACAGCGCCAGCAAGCAATTTCTCATGAACATGACGCGTGCCGTGGGCCTCGAGTTGAGAATCGATGATGCCGATAAACAGGTCGAAATGTTAGGCGTTAGGATAGGGAGGGTCACCGATGTTTCACACTGCAAAGAGCCTCCATCTCTGTTCACGCCGGACTCCCAGACCATGGCCCGGGCAGCTTTGGCACGATCTGGTCATGGCAGTGGGATAGTCGTTGGGTACTGGGCTCACGCACTTCAACAACTCGGCTCCAACCTCTTACCTGCCTGGGCACAAGACCAGGTCATTATGGCTGTTATGCGCAAGGAAAGAGAAAAAGAGCAGGGGACAAAGTGAAAGTTCTGAGACCAGCGTTTGGAAACTCAGATTCTTATCCGCGGCTGCTTGAGCTTGTACGTATTTTTGAATGACGTGGGCAATGTAGCGGTTGGCGTTACATACATGAAGATGGAATAACAACGGTCGAACCGAATGAAATCCTTTTGGAGGATTCAAAGCTTTCTCATCAACGGCTCAAATGATTTTGCCGTATCCAAGACAGACTGATCATATGGAACGTAGTCCCCACCAACCGCCCTCAGCGCCTTGGATCCATCAACGTCAGTCTCCCGCGGTGTCTTCCAACCTGGCAAATAACCCTCGCCTGGACGACCCTGCTTTATGGAAAGAGTAGGGTACGCTGGCCTGAGGATGTCGGCCGTCGCTTGAGGTGGCGCCCATGTCGTCTTTGAGATGTACCTCTCGCCGTCCGCCTCGTCACCATGGTCGAAGGCCCAGGCAACCAGCTTCGCCACGTCGCGGACATCAACCCAGTAATCCCAATCCGGCATGGGTCCCACAAGTTCTTCACCATTCAAGTATCTCCAGATGAACATGCACGAGCTTGAGATGTTGCTCGGGGACTTGGGCATGGTGAGGGGCGGGCCGCTAACGAAGCTATCACACTATTAGCACGTGGCCTCAGCTGCACAATAATGCTCTCAGCACTTACAAAGGGTTGATAGCAGTCATGGTGAACGATGGCTTCCTCTCATCCCGGAACTTCCAAAAGGACCTCTCGCCCACCACCTTGCTTGCCAAATACGGTAGCCCCGGAGGCGATTCAGCGCCCATCTGTTCCACAATCTCCACCCAAGAGTCACTCCAGTCCCTTTCGGTGTAGATGTACGGGTGGTCCTTTGGAGAGAACACAGCAACGGCCGACGACATCAGGACTACCGTCTTGACGGATCTAGCTTTGGTTGCCGACTCCAGAAGACCCGTCGTGGCGTCTCTGATCTGGCTAATAACACGTTGCGGATCGCTTCCAAAGTTGTCGGTGACGGGCTGGGCCAGATGTGCAATGCCCTCAACACCTTTGGCGACCTCGTCAAAAGCGCCGGGAACAGATGTGTCTGCGACCTCGACAATCTCCAGATTTCGTTTATACTCGGCTAATGCTTCGACGGCCGTTTGGGCTGAAGCTGTCGATCGAACCGTGCCACGAATGCGGTACCCCGCTTTGAGCAGAGCCTCGACGGTTCGGCCGGCAATATAGCCATTAATACCGGTGACAAGAACGATGCCTTTGCTCGACATATTCTACCAGATCAATAAGTATGGAAGAATGGAAGCATTGTGAACTTCATTCATCAAGTTTCCCTCTAAACACTTTAAGTAGATGGATGCGCTGGCCTTGAAGCTGACGTGAGTTCGGACTCTGCTTACGGGATCACAGTCGCGTATTACAGCTCTCTGTATCCACATTATGATTCCTTGACAGTAAGACTTCAGATAGAAAGGGCTTCTTTTTAGCGCCGGCCTGGACCATGTGATACAGTTCGTTTGATAGTCGCATGCTATGAGCAAAGACCACCTCCTCGTGTGGCTTGGTCGGATCTTACTTGCCCCAGCATGGAGGTATCACAGAAATCACAACAGAGAAAGGGTGACATAGACGGAATAAATGAAAAGTATGCTAATTGTCCGCTGACATCACAATTGGGATGGGTTCCCATCGAGAGGGAACCCGGCGAGGGCTGTCTAACGAGTGTATCCGGCATGACCCTCCAAAACGTCATGTAAAATAACGCTCATCGTTTCTCTGTTTACGTGACTAGATATCGTGTATTCTCAACGAATATAAGCCTGCCTTTGAATGACGATGACATATCTTAGTAATCAGAAGCGGTAGCAGTGACGGTAATTGCGAGCACACAGAAACAGGGTTGTGCCTGGCATATGAAAGATAATCATACGTATGTATCGATGCGATCGCCCAAATCTTTCCACATTCTACCACGCGTGTCAAGGGCAGATCCAATTCCTAGGTCCTAGAGCATTGCATTCAATATTCCCATTTGCCAGCTTGACAAATCCCTTTCTGGTAACTAAAAGCGGCCATTAGCATAACGGTCCACGCAAACTATCGCAACGCACGAAATTTTGGGTGAATGGCTGGCGCAAAAGTGTGGTGTAACTGGGGCGGGAAGTACTGTCATGCCGACATTGAACAGGAACACTTACTGGTGGGTGTGACAATGACTGCAATCCCATGAGACTTGTTCTCAAGATCCGTACAAGTGTGGAACTTATACAGGAAGGTCGTGCCTCCAGGCACGCCGAGTTCAGTGACGCGATTCTTGATAGCCCACTCCAGGTCTCCCCTCTTGATATTGTCAGGAACACTAGTGCCCCAACACACAAGGTTGAAATCGTCTGCCAGAGCGGCATTTATGAGAGACATGACGGTAGCGACAGAGATGTAGAACTTCATTTTGCCGATATAGTGAGTTTGTGAGATTTAAAACGAAGGACTGTTGGTGGATTGCTCTTGGAGTTGGGTGACTGGGTAATATGCTAACATTTAAATAGTCATGTTGATCCTCTGTAGTGTACGTGATACAAGACAGTGCGCTCGGCGGTGAAAAGTGACTTGGTAACGAGTCACCGTTCGCCTTGCAATTTAGAAAAAACCCAAATGCTTCGAGTCATGGTTGCGACTCGGCGACTTCTCACCGCGTTTGACCTTCCATAGTTGGGCCCGTGAACTTTTTGAACGTACGCAATCCATCGGTGGCACGAGCATAAGGGGGACTTACTGAGGATCGTCCACAGGTACTACCACTGGCGTTTTCCTAGATATGCGGCTTCAAGCAGCTGATACCTCAAATGATCAACGTACAGTAAAGGTAAATACCTCGCAAGGTGCATAGGCCCAATATGAATACCGAGAAGAGCTGCGAAGACGTATAGTAGATTGGCCGAGAGAGCGGTGTAAGTTGTCCATCCTAGAAGAGGCTCAGACTGTAGGTAGGCAAACTTGTTAATTAAGCTTTCTTGGTAGAATTCTTCCCCCATATGAATAGGGGATGCTAGCTTATCTTCGACAGAGTTTAACAAAAAGGTCGTTTCGATGAGCATATCCTCGGCCTTCTAGTTCCCTTTTCGAACACCAACTCCCGAGCTTAACCTGATCAACCACATGCAACATATTTGCATCATCCATTTGCAAGCTTATCACATCAAAGTCAGCGGGGGTATTTCCAAAGACTTCGAAAACTGCGGGGGTGGTTGACATGGAATCTTCAACTGCGTAAAAGCCGACGTGAAGACTTGCAAATTTGGAGACCAACGTCGGCGTTTGGTACCGTGATCTAGCTTGCTCAGCAACTACTGCAGGGACATGCAGTGGGACAACAGAGGCCTCTTCGGTTGTTACTATGTCCGGTATGGTGGATCACTTTTGATACTGCGGTTGTCTTTTAGGTTAGAATAACGTCGTCAAGAGCGGTCAGACAGGTGGTGAAAGGACAGCTTGCAGTGGTCGTGCAGGGGACAGCCTAACTACCCGTCTGAGTTGGAGAGCCAGCAGTGAAAACTGGCGACTTCATACTGCCAGCGGTTCAAAGACTTGCTCGTAATTAAGAGGGATTTGCCCAAAAACGTCACTTTGGCCAGGCTGCAATATTGCTCGATATGGATATCACATTATTGAGAATAGCATACCGTAAATTACGACTAATTTGAATAGAAGCATACTATCAAAAAGAGACGGTTGTAACAGCAAACAAACGCAAATTGACATGCGTGTGCGGTGCTCTCCGACAAATTCAATTGAGAATCACCGTCCGCAGAGTTCGTTCGGCTTCCCCCCAAGCCTCTTTCTGTATCTTTCCCAATCCCACCCGGCTGGCAATTTTGCCGCTGGGATCCCACTCTACCATCATGACATTGTATAGAGAGAGGCCATCAATGTCGACTCGTTTCTCGTTGCCCCAGTATTGGGACTCCGATAGAAGAACGAAAGTGAACCATTTATCATTCAGCGATTGACTTCGATTCGTCTAAATGACATACCCCACAGCACGGTCTTTGCCCCTCAGATCCTGCCTGATCTCGAGTTCGGCTATGTATAATGTCTTCGAAGAGCCCCCACCTTTCTCTTGCGAGTGCCAGAGAACCTCTTCTCGAAATCCTTTGATCTGGCTCACTCGGAATTTCGCGACCTCAGTCTCACAAACGAGATAGTGATCTTTCAAGTACACGCCCTCGGGAACAGCGGGAATTCCTGTGTTCCCTCGCCGTAACTGGGCAGCTCTTTTCAAGAACTCCTGAATGATCTTTTGGGTCGAATCTTTATTCGAGTCCTGGAAATGAAGTCCAAGTCCATTGTCGTTGACCGGTCTCAATGTTCGTTGGACGGGAGTGGCCAATTGGTCTGCCGGCTTTGGCCCCACGTCTGGCTTAGATTTCGCATCCAGCTTCTTGGTCGTGTACCACATCACCAAAGGCCTGTATCGCTCTTCCGCATTGGCTTGTGTTGCATGTATCTTCTTTAAAGATGGATCCTCGTAGGTGGAGACCCAGAATGGATCCTCGTGACGGACGCCCGGATGGTTTTGGATCTTAAGGTCCTCCTTCCAGGTGTCCCACCCTGCCCAAGACCAGCTGGGAGTCTCTCTATGGAAGACCCGTTCGCCCACGGCACGTCGGGTGAGGCCAACTTGTTTGGCTGGTGGTGGTTGCCAAAGTAGTGCTAGATCGAGGAACCCCTCTGGCAGACCGCTGAGTGTGATGTCTCCATTGGATTTATTTGTCCGACTCTGAGCTGAAGACGTGCTAAAGATATCCAGAACGTTCAGAAGACCCATAATCCCGCTCAAGATATCGCTGGGCATGGTCAAGTCTCGGCTGGTGTACTGCTCCAAGAATTTGGTGTACTCCGTGAACAGAGGTGACCTGCGGATGATGGGCTCTAAGCCCCATCTCTCCCTGTACTTGATTGCTCGATCGATTGTCGGAGGGGACAGGAAATCAGTCTTGGGAGGACCATTTCCAGCGTCTTTAGCTGACATGTCCTCTCTCAGCACGCCACAAGAATGCTGACAGTGAAAGCTGGCATGATTGTCTCCAAATATCAGCATCCTTTTTGAAAGAAGCTTCTCTTGAAGTGTCCATGCTCTTTCGTCCCATCTGCCAAAGTTGCTGGGATACTTAATGGGGAGTAGAACATTGACCCCATCTCGAATCATTCTGGCTATCTGAGCCGGCACTCGGTCACTGCTGACGCCAGCGATGCCTGCGTCAGCGTGATGTCCACCAGCAGCAACAAGCACTATGATGGCATTGCCAAATATGCGATCCATTTGCTCAATCTGGGCTTGATTTGCACTCCTGCCGTCGCTCATTGTCTGCTGGTCTTGGATGATGCAGAGACTATCCACCCAAAGATAATTGATGCGAAGGCGACCATCCCCTTCCTCGATTGCTTCGTTGAGTTGCCTAGTAACCTGGATTGCGTCCGTTATGGTAGTTGCAACTCTCCCGCCCATAGAGTCGATTGATAGGGCGGCAAAGGGTTGCTCCTTGTCTACGTGGGATGTCTGGAGATTGAGGCATGAATTGCCGGTCTCTCCCCAGACATACGATAGGGCAGCATATTGTGGCAGGCTCCCGGAGTTGGAACGCCGCAATTCTTCGTAGCTGACCAGCTGCTTGGTATAGACGTCAACAAGCCTGAAATGCTTGTCTTCGGGAGCCGAGAGACCACCGGCCCAGCTTGGGAGATTGCACTGAGGGTGGTGCTTCGCAAAACACTGATCCAAAAAGCCGCGAAAGGTTCCTTTGATGTCGATTCTATTCTTAATCACATTTCCGTATCGATAGTTTGCTTGTTCCGTCTGTGGTCGGTAAGGCTCTGCCACACGGAGTTTGAATGCATTCAACCGAGATAGCGGTGGGCTGGGTGCGTTCCCGAATCCCCAGACGGCAACAGTGAAGAGGCCGGCATTGACCTCTTTAACTGTTACAGCGGCCGGTGAATCTTTGTTGAATTGCTTGATAAGGCTCAGAACCGCGGGGAACATTTCATGCACCGCCGAAAGTATCCCTGCGACATCTGCATCGTTGGACTTGTTGGATTCCTCGATGGCCCGCATAACAGCAACATTGGCAGTTGCTGTCTGAGCCGCAAATGCCAAGTCTCTCTGCAGTTCCTTCTTCTCGTCTCGCCCAAAGGTCGGCTTCCAATCTGCATCCGCTGGGCTGGTCGATAGTTCCTTCTGGAACGTGAGGAAGTCTTGGCTTGCTCCAAACGGATGGTCCGATTTGAGGAACGACCAGCCCCGATCTTCTGTAGCCCAGCTTCTGAAATGTAGTCACGGATTGCCGGGTGCTGGAAGGGGTCATGTTCGGCGATCGCGTCGAAGAGCAGACTGCAAAAGCCGCATTGCATGTCCTTGTAGTTCTCGATGAGAGTAGAAATATCAATCAAAGTAGTCTCATGTGTTGTCGTCGACTGGTCGAACGATGCAGGGTTGCGGAATCGATCGAAGTCCAGTTTCCGACAATCGCTGCAAAGAGGGAACGCCGTCTTGTCCTTCCATAACGACCACGGCTCCTTGCCTTTGGCATTGGAAGGGGACTTCGGTGTCGATACCTGGCTAGAACCAGCGTTCGGACTCAGATTATCTTTGGGTGTGTCGTCGCTCTGGAGGATAGCTGACGACTTGGTCTTGGACTTCCAGTCAAGAATGGAAGATACGCTTCGTCTGTTGCCCTTATCCATCAGTGGAGTACTAGTGGTCGAATCTTGGCTAGTGCTGTCCTCTGCCTCGACATCAGAGCTCGGCCGACTGTTCGCTGAGCTTCGGGGTGCATCTGCTGATGTTTCGGGTTGATCGGGACTCAAAAGATTGGGTTTTCCTTTCGATCGGAAGGGGAAATTTATGATGACGATGTGCTATTGAAAGGTTTAGCTGTGCCGAGGCTTTCTGCTATGAGTGAAACAGGCATTCCCTTGGTCTCGACATGCCGCGGACTTCTCTCATAAAGAATGAAATCCTCCCAAGGCCTCGTACTCTACACTTTGATTTACAAGCATATTTTCTTCTGCTGAAAATCCCACTGCAGATCCTGTCGACATCAGGCTCCGTGACAAAAGCAGACGTGGTTGCCTCACTATTGTAGAGACACTATTGGTGAAGCATATGCTCCTTGATGCATGTTGGTGCAGCTCAGGGGCGGTTGCAAGGTACTGATGCTACGCCTTGGGCCTGTCCTACAACCCTTCTCCGCGAACACTGACGAATGAAGAACCGTCTTTCATTTGCCGTTTCTTACATCACGCGATTATCGTCATCTCCATCATGCAATCATCTCCAGCTTTGGGAGGGCCGTGGATGCCTTACGCCAGGAGCCCTGCGACTCTTGCGGGTTGGAGCAACATTCGATTCCATAGGTTACAGGGGGAGACAGCATTGTTCACCATAAGGGAGTGTCCTTCTCATCGTGTTGAGCTCTTCCAACTTTTGAGCAAGTTCTTGATAATGTTAATCGTACATGTATTCATTTTGTTTACGCGGCTGACACCTTGAGCTGCCTTGGTTTTGTGCTATGTGTTTGATTTCAAGTCTTGATTTCAGTTTATAATCTGGAAAGTATACGTGTCTTCTGCCTTCTGAAGACAGATGCTATTCGTTTTGGGACCGATTCGGGAAATGTAACCTGTGATAGTCGCTGCGGTTGGACGTTGAAGTGTGGGGTAAGGCATGTTACGGTCGAAGGCGTGCAACGGTGATATCAAGATACCGTCGTTGGTTTGAAAAGTGAGCACAGGGAACTATTTCTCTAGATCGATGGTTTCATGGATCGGAAGGGCCGATAGTAAGGTGCGAATGACCGGGTTGAAGCAGTCAGACGGCGCCCGCGCATGGCGGACTTCAAGGCCGAGCCGCGGACGGCCGGTACGGTTTGGTGCTCACTTTGACAGACGGCCCGGGGCAGTGTACCTTGACCCGGTGCGACCTGCCAGAAGCTGTCAAGCAGTGAAGAAGACAGGGACGCACTGCAGCATGGCCTTATCAGTGTAACGAGCCCACGACATCGGATGTGGACAATGCAACTGGCCTCCCGCTGCAGAAAAGCTTCGAGTCCCCGTCGCACCTGGATTCCTTTACTTGTGATAACCAAAGTCAACCTTGATAAAGGGTCTCGTGCTGCAGGTTGGAGAGATAGTAGGGAAGGTAAAGAGTAGTTGCGACGCTCTTTCCTGGTCGTCTGGAATCGAGGGAAACGTTACATGCCAGCACGGGCCACGCCGTCAGCTAGCGCCCATTGGCTGAACGCTTGTTTTTATCTTGGCTTTTTGGGGTGTGCCACTTTAATTTCTCCGCACGGGGAGGAGCGGAGCACGCGCTGAGCTGATGGCAGGCATGCAGCCACTTTCGCACTTGCCTGTCGTCAAATCAGACGGATACTGACAGGAGGAGCGAAGGATGCAAGAGAAGAGAAGGCACGACACGGCATTTCAATTGGCATGTCTGAAGCATCGAAAGCCCCAGCTGAATCAGGCGTCTTACACCGCACTGGAATTCACCTGTCCGTCAGCAGGGCGCTTCGTATTTTCCCAGCAGTTGGTTGCGCCACTATCGCAGACAGAATAAGAGTCAGCCGTACGTTGTGTTGTGTCTCGCCCGTCGTCTGCGCCGCACAGTCAGTCCACCGCGTAAAGCATATGGCATAGTGCCCTTCTATCCCAGATCTCGTGTCAGCATTTAACGGGATGCAGGTGATGGCGGTGGCATCTGCAGTGCGGTAGTAGGTAGATGTATCGTTCGGCATTGCGATGGCACAGTGCCCAGCTTTGCCCAGGCCAAAGTCCACAAAGTTGAAGCCAGGGTTGGAAATTAGTTTAGTTTAGTTTAGTTGGACCCCCCTTTAGTTAGTATTAGTCTAGTTAGACCCCTATTTAGTCAGACTAAAACTAGCTCAGCGCTATACTAAATTAAACTAAGCTAAACTAAGACTAAACTAAACTATACTAAAGACTAATTTTTAAAAAAAAAGAAATTTAAATCAAAATAAATAAAAGTATCATTAAAAGTATTTATAAGATTTTTAACATTTATATAGTATATTAGATACTTTTTATACTACTATAAAGAAGAGAAAATTTACTTTAGTATAATATAATTTCTATAGATTTATTATATATTAATTTAAATAGTTATTAATATTATTAGTTAATATAATTAATTATTAACTATAGTTTAGGGGTATTTATAAGTTCTCTAGCCTCTAATTAGCTAGATTATTTAGAAGTATTTAGTTTTAACTTAGGATTTTAATATTAAAAGTTTATACGTTAGTAATTAACGCTTAATTAATTAATAACTATATTAATCAATATATATTAATATAGTAACAAAATACAGAATCAATAATATAATTAATCTAAGGCTTCTAATTAGCTAGATTATTTAGGGGTATTTAGCTTTAACTTAAGATTTTAACGTTAAAACTTTATATATTAGACGTTAATACTTAATTAACTAATAACTATATTAATAAGTATATACTAATAACGTACATGCATAGCGAGTCGCGCATCATAGCGAGTCGCGCACTTTTCCTCAATTCTACACCCTTCACCTTTACAACAACTTTTCTCCACGTACAACCATAGGTTCTTCTTTAAATAAAAGTCGCATTATCCTTGCAATTAAAGCTATCAAAAAAGAGCCAAAACTATCCATACGAAAAGCAGCCTCTATCTATAATATCCCTAAAGCAACACTCTGCAACCGACACGCCGGACGACTACCACGACATAAAACGCATATAAACTTAATGAAGATAACTGCGACAGAAGAAAGTGTGATTCTTGAACGAATTATCGACCTAGTCGATCGAGGATTTCCGCCGCGGCTTGAAGACGTGCGAGATATGGCCGATTGTCTCGTTGACGTACGCGACGTGACGCGTGTCAGACTGCGATAGGCAGAAAACTTCATATGATGCCAACCACAATTGAAAATGCGTTTTCAACATCGAATTAACTATCAGAGGGTATTAGCTGAAGATTCTATAATTATATAAGGCTGGTTTACGCTTATATAGAACATAATTACAAAATATAGTATTATTAACTTAGATATCTATAATTTTAATAAGATTAGATTCTTAATAGGAATACTATCGCATGCAAAAGTTATTACAACCTCTAATTGCTATAGGAGGCCTCATATAAAGCAACCTAGTAATTACAAATAGGTTTCTATTATTCAGGGTGTATATGCAGATAGCTAGGCGCTACCTCTATACATTATTATTAAGGGCAAATATTACCTACTCTTATAGTATACTAATAGCTAATTCCCACCTAAATAGTACGTCCACCCTAGCGAAAATAGATGGACTACGAATGAGATTAGCCTAGATTAGCTAATGCATTTTGAAAAGTGCATAAAGTCTCATACGAAGGGTGTTAAGCAGCTCCTAATCCTTGATGGCCATAACAGCCACAAGTCCACTAAGTTTGACGATTACTATAACAAACACAGCATTATTGCTCTTTGCCTGCCTCCCTATTCATTACATAAGCTTCAGCCTCTTGATGTTAGATGTTTTGGTCTACTGAAGGCTTCATACAGCAAGGAAATCGAGAAGATAATATAGATGCAGATTATGCATATTACTAAGGATAATTTCTTTCCTACCTTTAAGGCAGCCTTTTTTTCTTTAATAGGTGAAGGAAATATATAAGCTGGTTTTAAATAGGCTAGCCTTATACTTTTTGACCTAGAAGTAGTTATTTCCCGCCTGGATTTCAAGCTAAAGACGCTAACACTATCTAACTCACACCCAAGCAGCTAGGGCTCATAGGACCCAAAGACACCAACCACAGCACATAACGCTATACAAAGCTCTGCTTCACTTAAGAAAAGGATTACTAGTTATTAACATAGCTTACTAATATATTTATATAAAGTTATTAACTTATAAGCTAAAGGTATTAGTAAGTTAGCATATAAATTAGCTCTTATTAAAGCTGAGTGCTATAGGCTTTATACAGCAAATAAGATACTAAGTAAGCGCCAGAGGGCTAAAAAGTCCTAACTACATCTTAAAGGGTCACTTAACGCAGCTGAAGCTGAGGCGATCTGGGTAGAGAAGGGGGTTGTTAATGCTAGAGGCGAAAATATGCGTCAGGAGGGTGCTCATACAGAGGGGGGTGAATCGCGCGGGCGGCGATATAGTAATTATGGAAAGACTGGACATAATGTATGAATATGTCAGGTAGTTAGGGAGACCTCTGAAGAAGAGGATGATGAGTAGTTTTGATTGATTTTGTACGATATAGCTTGATTGATATATAAAAATAGTAGAGAGGTGGTGAAAAGTGCGCGACTCGCTATGATGCGCGACTCGCTATGCATGTACGTTACTTTATTAACAATATAAAGTTTATTTAAAGCTTAACTTAAATGAATAGAAATAGAAATTTATTTTATTTTAGCCTCTATATCTCTCTTTTTCTTATTTTTTATAGCTCTTTTAATAAGTTTAAATTAGTTTAAAAAGCTAAGTAATTTAAAATTATAATTAAATAAATTATAATATTTATCTTTTTTAGCTTTTCTTCTCTTTATTTAATAGAGCTTAGTATATAGATTTAAGGAATTAATTAAGTTTAAAACTAATATAGCTTACTAAATTAGGTAATTTTCTCTAAAAATATAGATAAAATAAAAGGAATTTCTATTTCTATATAAGTAATAAGATATAACTTTTTATAAAAGTATTTGATTTAAATAAAATAGTTAAGTATAGAAAACTAAGACTTTTTTGAAACTTTATAAGAGTTAGTTTTTTATAAGAACAGCTTATAATTAGTAAAATACAAATAAATCAATTAAGAATAAAAAGTTTCTAAGTAATATAACTTAAAAAAGAGTAGAATATAGTATTAAAAGCTGTTAACATATAACATTCTTTTATAATAATAATAAGAATAATATAAGCATAATAATAACGCTTAACTTACTTTAATATTCTATATAAAATAAACTAATAACATTTAAGGTATAAAACCTTATAAAGAAATACTCTATTTATTACAACTTATAACTATAACTCTGACTATGTAATACGTATAGTTACGTAAGCACCTTATGTAATTAGCAGTTTAGTAGGTTACGTTTCAGATTATCTTTCCCCTCACTTTTCCCTACTAGAGGATGCAACCTGCCAACAACAACAAGAGTAATCACAATGCATCACTTCCT